>UCQR01097731.1:0-13981 GCA_900474235.1 Cecidostiba semifascia | reverse complement strand
GAGAGAGAGAGAGAGAGAGAGAGCTTATATTACAATCTACTGTTTATTTTCAAACTTCGGCCGTATAATTAGTATTATTTATCAAAAGAGTAACCCACATCAGAAACAACGTCTTCGACACAACTTTTTCCTATAAGCGGATCACGTGGCGTATATACTTATGCTCGTGTAAGCGGATCCTGTCTCCGAAAATAACGAGTAATTGAATCGTGATAAATCGGGGCTAAAACCATCATCACTGAAAAATTATTTCTCCAGCAGTTCCTCGCGTAGTTTAGAAAAAGAAATCCAAATGGCCGACCCAATTTCTCGTCTTACATTTATAATTTATAGCCGTGATTCACGATGAGACGGATCTCACGTTGCGCCGCTTTGGGATTTTCCTTCATCTATACGTATATATTATAATATCGCAAATCAAGATTATATCAGAAAATAAATAACGCGTCAACAATTCATTCGATTCTCTTTTCAATCGAGCTAAACGAGTTCGTGGCCGCAAATGCATTAACCGAATTGGCGACATGAAACTCCCCTAAAACGCGCATTTACACTCCCCTGCGGTATTCATGGCTCTTCTTTTAAGGAGCTGCGCGGTCATTCGAGAGAGTAGCGTGTTTATCATACAGCACTATATATATATAGACACGTACGATGTAATCGGGGAGTAATGTTCGTGGTTTTTCAGAGAGAGAGAGAGAGAGAGAGAGAGAGAGAGAGAGAGAGAGAGAAAAGCACGTTGCATATATGCAGCGTTGGCAGGAGGGTGAGAATTAGAAATTGTAATATGTTGGGAGGGTGACTTTTGGGGAGATTTACGGGGGAATATGCTTTGAGTAACCGACGTTCAGATCGGCTCTATTTTTCTAGGAGGAATTAATATATATATATACTCGGCGGTACAATATAGTCGAGTTCTCGCATATTCCAGCCGCGTCGCGTATAATTAAATTGCTTCCGATCGAGATTAGAATACGCCAGGAATTTCCATCTTCGAGTTTAGAAGGCCTTTCGACACAGCCGTATACATGTATAGATGAATACAGGAGAGAGGAGAAGGAAGAAATGAGAGAGAGGCGGGGAAATTAAAGGCAAACGATTGAGCGAATAGTCTCACGAGCGCTCAAGAGAGAGAGAGAGAGAGAGAGCCGTTTAATAAACGCGACATGATTTATCGAAGCCACTGCTGCTGCTGCTCTTGAAGATGGTCCTTTAATTGGAACGTCAAGTGTCGAGAGTCTCGAGAGGAGTCTTGCGGCTGTGTTTGTTTCGATGACTCACGAGGTTTGCTTCTTTTTTTTTTTAATTTTTCTCTCGATGATGAGGTTATTTTATGCCTGATCGAATCCCGACCACTACTACTTACTTATATCCCGTGATTTTTATTCCGCATCCAAGCGAGACGTCTAATATCAGAATATATACCTGCGGAATGAAATGGCTCATCGGAGTCTTATTAAATATTTATTCCTCAGACGAGCCTGAGAAAGATGGCCGCGATTACGTGGACGACAGATTGAATAAGTGTATGCGGGTGATGGAGAGTCGATATCGGTGTACGAGCTGGAATAATGCAAGACTCGAGGATAATTAAGTTACGCAATACATATACATATCCAAGTAGTGTCTTCGACACTCGTCGTTTCAAATTAAGACGACGACGATGTATTTCAATTTTTCCAGTCGAGTTCAACGCTCCCGATAATATGAAAAAAATCGCGCGGCATGAATTTTCAATGCTCCGCGCACATCAGATTTTACACATCCCCGGGCTCGTTGCCAATGTATCGCATCGAAAATAGCCTGATATATTGTGATCCTGTGTTTGTTTTTTTCTCTCAACCTGCGAAAAAAAGAAAACAACTCAGCCAAAAGCTAACGAAGAGGAAGTGCGGAAAAACGAAGTGGAAAACTCTCGGAATAGTAAAAGGCTATGAGACTAAGACAGAGCGCGCATTTGTGAGGCAGTAGCGGGAGATCGCGGCTATCTGCTTGATAAATACACAGAGGCTCTTCGTTGAATAATGCAATGCTACCGTATACTACAAGCAAGCCGACACTTCCGAAATCTCGAGAGAGGGAGAGAGAGAGAGAGAGCGGATAGTTTGTTGTATAAAATCCAAATTCGAGTGAGCGTCGGCTTATCGGTCTCTCTCTCTCACTCACTCGGTAAATAAGCGTTTGATGGATTGGATTGCGTTGCAACCATCAGGTTTTCTTGAATAATAACAATACTCGCCGGGGTATTTTTTTTTCACTCGCTGAAAGTGTTTGGTCGCTGGCGTTTTTTTTTCGTGAAAGCGTCAAATCTAAATTGCATCAACAATTTTATATCTATTGCCCCGAGTCTCAATTGCAGTTATTAGGATGAGCGGCTCTAAGTAGATCCAATTAAAAGCAGTTTTGGCATATATGACACACCGCTATACATGTGCAGTGTGAGCGCATTAAAGTGATGAGAGAAATAAGAAAGCGGTGGGAAAGCCAGGCCAGTCCAAAATTGTTTTCTTTTCATAAGCAACAGTTTTTATAATGCCAATTTTTAGTAGCACAAGCGTAAAATTTTGAATTGATGCATTCGTATAGATCAGCCTACCTCGCGTCGATTTATTCGAGGGACTAATCCCGTAAGTAAGTGAGCAGAGAGACGACGACAGCACCCGAGGCTATCTGCAAAAATTAGCCATCAAAGTACTTAGACCGCGGCAGCCAATCAATTTACGAGGAAGTTCCATTACTCCGTAAATGAAATAGAATCTCGAAAGGTTTATAATACTCTCTCTCTCTCTCTCTTTTATCAAATTGAGTACTTTTCGTAATATCCTCGGAATCGTCTATAGTATAAGTACATATATTCCGCGCGCATTACACTGACTGATGGTGGAGAAAAAAAGACGGTCTCTCGATGTCGGGACGAATAATGGAAAATAGAAAGTACAAAACGCCGGAGAAATAAGGCGGCGGTCTCTCTCTCTCTCTCTCTCTCTCTCGAAGGGGTGAGGGAAAATAAAAGAGGCATCGACTATTACGTCTATACAGCATCGACGATGACGAAGAGAGGAAGAGGAAGAAGGTGAAGATTGGAATGACAGAAGGCAGCCGCTATATTGGCATACCGGCTCACTGCTTTCCTATATAGGAATACTTTAAGAGCAGTCTCGAGTTCGCTATATATATAGAGAGGGAGAGAGAGAGAGAGAGGCCAGACGACGTGTCGTAACGCGGCTCTATTGAGATCGACTCTCTCTCTCTCTTGCAGCCTTAATTGCGATTCAATTGCCTCCAGCAATGCTTCTTCTTCTTATTCTTCTTCTTCTTTGGGGAATCCGGTGCTTATATGTATATTTGAGAAAAATTTAGGTGAAGATTTTCAGATCGGAAGTGACGCATGAGCTACGATTATACATATAGATTTTTATTAAAAAAAAACAGCTGGCTATCGTCGAGTCGTTTAAATATTCATGAATCAATAAAGCCGCGTGTACATACTCCGGTATTTCGTCTATATAAGACTTCATCGCGCCCTGGAATGCAGCTGGCTATTGCAGTGTCTTCCATCTCTCTCTCTCTCTATTCTGGCGAGATATTCGACCTTTCGCGATAAATCAAACGCGAATTTCGAAAAAATCCATCCGAGTGCCACGCATAATTTATCCACAACTACGCTATATTTCTTTGAAATTCCAACTTTTGTTATTATTCGAAATACATCGTATAAGCTGCATCCCCTTCATACAATATATACACAGAATATGTGACTTTACGAGACACTGCAATATATAAGGCTCGTCGTTAAACGCTGTACTACTATCTGCAGAGCTTCGCGCGTAATGTGTCGATATTAGCTAGCCCCGAAGATTTACGGCATACGTATACATCGCTTTCTTCTTCTCCTCTCTTTCTTTCTCTCTCTCTCAAAGTGGATTTCTGTTATTGGAAGCCGTCGATTCTTTCTCGCGTAATTATTACCGAAAACCTCGTAAATCGATTCCGACGAATCCGACGTCTATATACAGCCTGAAACAAGATTGTAGCCAACGGTATACGGACACACCGGCTTATATTGAATTCTCGTAAATAAACCGGATTTTCGATCGAGAGAATTTTCAATACGCAAATATCCGAGCTGGTGAGAGAATAAAATTCCTCAACATCATCATCCTCTACTCTATTGTACAATTGTGCGCGCGCAAGACGATCGTCCTTTCTTTATTCGCTGCGACTGCGGCGCGCGCGGCTAAATCGAACGGGGAAAATTCCCTTTTGTCTCTCCCGCGCCGGAGACACCTCCAGGAATTTCTTCCCCGATATCCTTTTACCGAAGCCCCGAGAGAGAAAGAAAGAGAGACTGGGAACTCAATTGTCCGACTAATTGCAGTTAGGTCCATCTTTGCTCTTCCTCTCCCCCACACTCTCCGTCTTTGTAGGTTTCTATCTTTAATTTACTTTACATAGTCCTCAGTCATCAGTATGTATAAGCAAGCAAGCAACTCACGCAGTAGCATTTCTCAGCCTGATGCCGAAAAAAAGCAATCCATCCGCCAGGAAAAAAAAGAGAGTCGAGCATAGGTACCTATATATAAACGCAGCAAGTCCATCAGGCGCACATAAGTCACGCATACACATACACACACACACATACAGGAGTGAGAAGAGCACTTTTGGCGCTGCATGAGGCAGGCGACTCACGTAGGGCCAGGGCTAGGCGAACTCGGCATTGTACTATCCGCAGAGTGTGCGAGCATCGTAAATCAGCATTAAATCGCTCTCGCTCTCGCGGCTTACAATCAAACGTACTTAAGCGACGACCAGAAAGAGAGAGAGAGCAGTCGTGAGGTGCGTCGTAAAGGAGAGGATTTTCTTACTTGGAGATGTGTGCGAGCAGAGGCTGATACTGGACTCGTGTGTGTATTTTTTTTTTAATAAAGGATTTTCGATTTTTCTCTTCTAAACGACGATATCGATTTTCGTTTTGGCATTTAATACGAATTTCTCTCTCTCTCTCTCTCTCTCTCTCTCTCTCTCTCTCTCTTTCCTGAATTATTTCTCTCTATCTTTTTTTTTCGCTCGAGTTATTCCCCGGTGGGGATTTCATTGCGGCGGCGTATAATGGAATGAAATAAACCACCGGCGCTATCGATGATATTCTATATAACTTTTACAAATGCGATAGGAATAAATCGGGGATTACCGTATATCGGTTTACGAAAATTTCTGACTATTATATTGCACTCGACGATTAGCTCGATCGTATATAATCGACTATTAAAGATTATTCGAAAAATATAATAATAATAATAATAATAATGAAAGTCTCTCATACAGTATAACGATCGAAAGAGAAAGAAAACATATATACTACATCAGCGCACGCAGAGAAGAAAACTCATTTCCCCGCAAACATCGCTTCGATTTTTATTAACACACGGTGAAACATCACCCCCTCTCTCTCAACTCCATCGTCACCGCACAAATCAAACGCAGCTCGCCGCCAGACGTAAACGCTTTTTCGTGCTCTATCACGTACGAAAATTTATGGCCGCGTGCGGCGCTTGATTTCCTCTCTTCGAGCGTAAAAATAACCTCGGACATTCGAAAATAATCGAAGATAAATAAAGGCGAAGAACGAAACGCGCGCGTATATGATGTATAGAGCGAAAGAATGTTTACACAATTATACAGCAGCGTTGGTCATGGAGCCTTATACCGCTGACTCAGTTGCAGTTGTAGCAAGACACCACTATATTATGTACACTCGACGCGTAAATATTTCGATGATAGACTACAAAAAGCTAGAAAGTCAAAAAGCGATGCGGGGGTAAGGAGGCCAGTCCAAATCCAGCTGATTTCGCATTCTCGCGCTAAACCGCCATCAAAACCATCATCACCTTATACACTCGTAAAATAACAAGCCCCCGCGTCGATGTGTTGTATATGTTCTCGGTTAAAATTCGCCCCCCGGAGCAGAGAGCGCAGGACGTGACTTAATTGAGCCTCCTCGCGGCGGCGCTGGGAATTTTGGCCGCCAGCCAGATACGGCACTGCGGATGTTCCCCAAAGGCTGCAGCGGAGTTTGCGTACGCCGACTTTTACGCGCGAGTTTTTGCCGCATATATATACCTACCCCCTGCGTGAGTAGGGATGATTGCCATTCTATTTCTGTTTTTTTTTTTAAATTTTTGTACATATCGATAATTCGTAGTGTAATCAACGAGATGATTCATTGTTGAACACATATGAGTGTCGTGTTAACAGATTTTACTGCTTCGACGTATTCCATTTTGACTCGTGAGAATTTTATGTATGATGTGAGCGATAGCCGGTATTTGCATGAATTTGACTAATCAAACAATATTGAAGTGCTTACTATTGACACGATAACGCTCTGTTGGCATTAATGGCTTGGAATACACGTATATCCTGGGGACACGACTTTATTGAATTATATAATAACTTTGCTATATATGACGAGAACAGCTGTATACAACCTGGATTGGAACTATCAAATACGAATTACGTATATATACACGCATAATGAAATGCGCCACAGCACTAATACTGATATGCGATTAATATTCAAATTTAAAAATTACCTACGCTGTATTACAGTCTCGAAACTTTTTCACTCGCCAACAGCCCCCCATTTTTCACACACACCCGCCGCCACGTCGACTATACTGTAAAACAAAAGTCTCGCTGTTTATCGATTGTGTCCCAAAGCTCGTGTGTCGATCGCGTCGTCGAAAAGCTCGCGCGCCATTTCGAGATTTATGGAAGCTACGCGTGGAAAACTTCCCCGAGATATTATAACCGAAGAGGGCGGGGGATGCATGAGGCGCGTGTGCGGATGGATAAAGGCGTCGAAAAATGGGCTGCTGCTAAGGTGCTGCAGCGCACACGATAGCCTCGTCGAGCAGAAAGTTCAATTTCGTTGATTTGGATTTATGGAGCTTTTTTTTCAATAGCGCGCTGTATTATCATTGGCTAATTCAAAATGTATATACATATAGGAGAGAAAGCTCTCTTGGGAAAAATAATAAGAAACACACATACTCGAAGCCGTATCTCGCAGGCGCACAACTAGCTCTATAATATATATACTCCTCTCAAGCGTGACGATCATTCGAGTCGAGCGCGCGCCTCGACAATTTTCGCTCCCGATATCTGGCTTTGAAAGCAGGATAAATGGAGAGGCGCGAGGCCTAAAAAAAAAGAAGCTCGATTGAACCCACTTAGAGACGGCCCTAAGAGCATTCTGCGATTTTCAATTTTTCGCTTCGGGGAACATTTTGCCACGAGACGTATAAGTAGAAAAAAGTCATTTTGCGACGATTGCTTGCAGAGTAAATTTACGCGTACTTTACCATCGTCTAATTCAGAAATCAAGACAATAACGCTATATAGAGTATCTCTATATACAGCGTCTCGACCTACTTCTCAGATTTCAGCGAAACCGATCTTGCGGCTTTTCCGACTCTATACTCTCGAATATATATATCGAGCTTCATTTAACGGAATCGAGTTACTCAAAGTGTCGGTCGTTGTTCTGATTCTAAATGCATTTGCAGAGTGTGTCTTTGAGAGAAAAAAAAAAGAAAATGCCTTATTCGACAAGAGGCTCTATACGGCGTATCGTCTTTCCGCAGGACTGAGCCGCGACTTTATACGATAGGATTATACGCGTCGTGGACTGAGAATGATTCGTTATATTGTGCAGTGCTATATATACGCGGTACTGCTGGACGTCCGCCTGTCCGACGAGCGATAAAGCCTGAGTTAGCGAAGCCTTCCGAAGGTGTGCGGTTTTCTATCGAGACTTTTTAATTTTGAATATAATAGTATATCACTATAAATTTTTCAATCCATCAGCGCAGATCAATTCGCTCGAGCATACAAAATCTCTCGCGTGCGTTACTATACGAAAAAGATGCCTTTTAAGGCCCGGCTATTTGCCTCGGCGTTATTTTAATTACGCCGTAATTACGATGTTATTGCGCGCGACTTTATGAATATTCAGAATAACGGCTCTGCGCTAGTTGAATGTGCATTAAAGCTCTGACGACGACGTCGACGATGGCTTTATATATATAATTAAATATCCAGTGCAGCTCGTCGTTTTGTTTACAAATTGCTTCATTCGTGTCTCGTTTTGGTATAGAGATTTTTCGCCCCGAGTATAATTATAGAACGTTAAAAAAACTGTTCTAATATACTGGCTAACTGCAGCTGAGATGAAATTATTGAAAGTTTCTCTCTCGGGCCGATAAATTTTTTCATATTTTCTCACACAACGAGTATAGTAGCCGCGCGCACTTCCGTTCAATAATTCATAAAGTAATTCATTCGGCTATATGCTGCTCAGCTCTCTCTCTCTCTCGAACTGGAATATCGACACGCATTATGAATTCTCCTCTCGTGAAAGCGAGAAGCCGAGCGAAAGGGAACTAATAAAGGCTATATAGAAAAGATTGATTGTTAGCTTCGTCATATACGCCGCTGAATTTTAATGTAATATCGCAGTGTATAGATATATATTTTTGGAAAAATTAAAAGTTCGTTACAGCCTCGTTTTCGAATTTGCAATAACGGGTGCGCGCTTCGACATCGATCGACACAATTTCGAGGCTAATCGTTAGACTATAGCATATATAAACCTGCTTCGTCATCATCAGCACTAAGCGCTGTAAAATAATCCATTTACCCTTTCCCGGAATTGCTCATAAGCGCGCGCGAGTTTTCAGATTAAAAGCTCGCGAGATAGAGAACGTATAATAAGCAAGCGTATTTTCGAAGACCTTCATTTTCACGGAGAATTCGCTCGATACGCATGTGAGCAGGGGTCGAGGGAAAGTGCTGCAGTTTAGAGAGGCGCTAATTCATTGTAAATTTATACAATTAACCCGGCCTTACGAGGCGCGTCTCGTACTTTGCCCTCCTATGCACACGTAAATGCTTTTTGTTGCTTGCTTGCTTGCGAAGCTGCCGCGGAGATAGCGAGTTTGGAAAGGGCTTTTATTCGAGATCGTATACTACGATTCGGGAAAGTCATTATAATTTCAATAAAAGTTTCGAATTATATAACTATAGAAGTATATCACACCGAAGTATACACAAAAAGTCATAACTTTTCATATAGACGTACAATAAGTATCAACTTCCTCGGCGATATAATATGCAATTATACAAGCGAGAGTAACTCTCGCTCTATATATACACCGCGAAATTTCGTACATTTGCAACTCGCTTTTCTTCGCCGCGAGTAGTCTTAATTGGCTGAAACTCGACTGCGGAGAGAAAAGACGAGGCGCTAACTCTTGACTTTTCGAACTTGCGTTATCGCACAGCCATCAACGGAAAAGCGACGAGAAGATGCTCTGCGAGTTTTGGAAGGCTATGTATACGGTATATTGTATCTCGCAAGAGAGCTTGCTTTTTGAAATTTTTGGGGGTTGACGAATCGTGTTTATAGCCATTGGTTTCGGAGTAATATGCGCAATGTCGTATAGAACTTGAGTGTATAGTGAAATCACCGCCAGCAGATGCTGTGGATTGTAATGACGTTGTAAAGTTACGCAGCAGCTGTTCTGTGCTTACAAGCAGACTTGCGCACTAACTTCAAGTGCAGAGACTATTCGGTAGCCTCATAATAATTAGGAAATTCGACGAGATTATCATTATATCGTAATCTTGAATTTTGTGCACCGATAAGTGCACGATCCTATTCAAGTATAATTGTCATCCAATCCAATAATAATAATAACGAGCAGGCCGCGCGGATCGTCGATACTTTCGACGACACGGCCTATACACAGATTAAATTGAAATAACCGTTGTAAGGTCGTTCGAAAGTGGTTTACGAGCTAGTAGTACTACCTACTCCCCCAACGACGCTATCCCGCAGAGTCGACGGACTAACTTGGAATTCTGGCTACGTAGTTGTTGAGGCAAGGCGTTCTCCCTCTCTCTCTACCTCAGCTAAATTGCATCGGCGCGCAGGGATTATTAGAGTTTAGCCGCGCTATGAACGGCCATAGTTGGCGTCGTTACTCCGTTTCATTTAGTACTAAGGGCTTCTGTCACATGTCGTCGTCGTCGTCCCCGCCGACAATATGCTCGGTGCTGGCCATTGTGCTTTCCTTCTCCTCTTCCTTCTTCTTCTTCTTCTTCTTCTTCTTCTTCTTTTACTTCGGGGAAAGCAATTTTGCAAGCTTTTTAATTTCTTCCTTTATGGAGTGTCATATATGTCGAATTGTATTTTTTTCCTCGAATCGAGATAATAAGGTATATATGCGAGTTGTTTCGGAAGTTTAATCAAGGACGCGACCTTGAAAGAAGTTTGAATAGACTATTATCAAAGAGTTGATCCTTCGTTACATGTTTATCATGCTCAAGTGAACTTCCTTAAGACGTTCGATATAGGAAATTCAGTCGACTGGAAATCCAGACCGCCGCGTGTATAACGCTTGAGCGGAAAATGGAGGTTCTAACAAAGTCTCTAACCGGAAACTATAAAAATAAAAATACATCATCACAAGTATCATATCACAGTAATATCAGCCATCAATCCTATCACAGGAGACGCGCCGCGTCGTTATATATTATAACAATCCCTCTCCTCATACTCAAGACTCTGCACTCGAGAGTCTGAAAGCTCACTCCTCGAGCTTTGCACTATACACTCTCTTTGTACTCGACCTTGCGTCAAGATCGCGCACGCGCCAGTCGATAGCGAAATACGTTACATACAGAGCTGCTGCTGCTGCTGCTGCTGCTTCTGTGTGGGATGATCCGAGAGTATCTCACGCGGATGAATCGACAAAGAGATACGAGGGTTATCCATGTATATAGAAGCTCTGTGAGCAGGGATAGCTGGGCTGGGACTATTTGTGGTAATTAGATTGAAGCTCATTCGGATGTTTTCTAATTCTCGAGAAATTACGATGGTAGCAGCCGATAAATCAATACATAATTACATCTATCTCCTTCTCTCGGCTTGCTGCAGTCGCTCTTGTATATAGCATTTCTCGAGGCTCTCGTGTATATAGTATACAGATACAGTATATAAGAGCCCCGATTTTGGCAATTTCGAGCGAACAGACCGGGAGAGCAAGGCAATTCCGGCGACTATTATGCGGTTCGAACAATGCGATTAATGCTACTCCCGAGGATTTCCCCAATTCGGACTGTCAATGCCAATTAATGGCCTTGAATTTTCGATCCTCTCTCTCTCTCTCCCTCACTACACAATTTTGAAAAGTATCTCCTGCAAAATCCATTTGAATAAAGGCTAATTATAAATAATATCTGAATCGAAGAAATCGTCAGGAAAAAGAACAGCAGCGGGCGCGAATGAAATATCATACTTCCCGTATAGCCTCTAAGTCGGATTAAGGTCGCCGTGGAATGCTTCCTTCCTCTAAACTCTCTCTGCGCCTCCGCGACTTAATACCAAAACGAATTGGAGGCGCGGTGGTCATTTTAATCCGGCTTAATTCCAAACCCAGCACTGACCGATGATCGAGGAAGTCCACAGCGTCGGATTAGGCTTTTTCCACTATTATACCTCACGCACGTGTGCTACTGCTGACTTTTCGGGATTTCCCTCTCTGTTTTACGAGTATTTTGGCTTTGGTATATATGTAATTCTACTTTGGCTATTTATTCTTTGATTTTCAAAGCCGAGAGAGATTATTTCGGATGCGGAATTTCAATGCAAAGCGAGATTTCCGAAAAGTTTGACGGGGTTATAGGTATACAATAAATTTCGGTAAAACCTGAGCGATTGTGCGGCTCCTTCATTTCTTCGATGGCGCTGCTGCTGCTCCTTTCGCGTTGCACAGGATTTTGGGCTCGATGCCAGGGCAGCTTTTTCTTTCGCGGCGGCCTTTATCTATCCTCCTTTTACAACCCTTTCGGCTGAGTGCAGCGGAGAACCGCAGTAGGTGGTTCGAAAGAAAAGGAAAAGCTCTCTCCGGAGCGGCTGCTGACCGGATAGCGCGAGGCGATATGGATTGGAAGAAAGAAGAGATGTTTTTTGGCGGAGTGAGAAAGAGAGAGAAAGATGTATGGTTTTTTTTTTGGTTTTTGAGAAAAAGCTCGGGAGAGATATGTCTTTGTGGAAATATACGGCGAGCTTTATTAAAGCTCGAAACTTCAAAGATGAGTCTACACGTTTCTTGAGAAAAAAAAATGACAATATAAGAATTCGTCTGAAGTCGCTATAGTTTTGCAAAGAAAAGAGAAACGTCGAATTGGAAAAATATGAAATTCCGAGAGGAGTCTCTTAAACACGACCTATTAACAACTGACCTCAGTCAATAAGAAAATAGCAGCAGCAAGTCAAGCTTTCTCTTTCTCTCTCAAAGCTCACGAGAGAGATCAAGCAAACTCATGAAAGCCAGCGCGGAAAACTAAATGCTAAAACAAGCTGCAGCAGCAGCAGCTGCCGCTGCAAAAGCACACGACGAAAAAGTGAGAGGGAGAGAGAGAGAGAGCTACTGGTCGAAAAAGGAGAAAAGAAGAAGTAGAAGAAGGAGGAGGCCGAAAAGTTCGAGCTTGCAAGCTCGTCGCCCCAGTTTCCCCTCGACGCGGAAAAGTCCGTGCTATGCGGATGCTCCGCAGAGGCTTACTACCGGCCCTCCTCTCCCCCCGGAATGTAATGCCTTCGAATTTATTTGGGCAAAAAGGCATCGAAAGTTGGATTTCCTTTTGCTCCGGTTCCTCTTTTCTCTCTCTCTCTCTCTTTCTCTCTCTCTCTTCCGGAGATTCCCGATAAAAGCTCGCGGCCTTTTAAACGAAGAGGGTGTTTAGCCGGGTTTATCGGGGGCTGATTGTAGCTTCAAAATTATTGGCCTGATTAGCTCGGGATTTATAAAAGAGGGATATATCGTGAGGATCAATTATTCCGACTACTTACAGTATATACCGACAGCTCGTATAATATGTATAAAGCATTGCGAAAAATTACCTTGGAAAAAAGCCTGGAAGTTATAAATATTTAAGAGCGCCATTCAGAAACTATCGTAAATATCGCGTAGGTGCAGTCTCCCGCCGCGCGCACTTTTCGAAATTTATAAGCTATGAAACAGAGCGCGCTGCTTAGCATACGAGTGTCGTAAAGTATCTGGCATTTAGCCCTGTACTTGCGCTTAGCGCGCTCTGGATAAATCGTGTATTCATTAAATCAGCCTCGTCGTCGGATTGAATTTTAAATCCCTAAGAGAACGATATCTTTACGAGTTTAAAATTATTCCGAGAGTATAATCTAAAAAAAAAGCTCGATTTCCTCGTAAATATAACGACGAGTTTCCGCATTGTCGTCTGTCTTCGCTGCATCAGAGAGACGGAATGACTCTTGACGAGTCATCAGCTGCTTGGTCAGCTCGACCTGGAATGCGTGGATGTGTGGAATATATATATAGACGTATATACGCGAGGCATATCACGACAATATAACGGCCGGATGCTTGACTCTTGGACAATGGAGCGACTCCGATATGGGTCGACTATTCAAAACTTCATTCTCTCGAGTCGCGCTGACTTCCCCCCTCCTCCCACTGCCCCCTTCTCTCTTTCTATTCTTCTTGGCAGAGCTTTTTTTACGCATATGCACGAGGACGTATTGCGAGTGCGATCGTGGGTGGCGCCGAGGAATTATTTATATACCGAGTCTTTTTTTTCCAAGCTTTACAGAGCTTGCGAGTGCTGTGGAGCTTGATTATTTCCATTTAAGGGGAAAAAAAAGTTGCTTGACAATATACGCTCTGCTTATTGAATTATTATGTATAGCACGTATTGCATCATCATCTCGCTCACTATTACAGTATAATCGTGCGAGCTTAGAAAAAATCTCGAGTAGGATTAGAATCGACTGACCGTGTCGAAGTTTTTATGCGCTGGATTTTGGCTAGCTCTCACGTGAGCGAGAATAAATCGAGTCGAGGGGTATTATGCTGGTGTAATACGATGCACAGACGTGTAA
>UCQR01097730.1:0-17163 GCA_900474235.1 Cecidostiba semifascia | reverse complement strand
GGAAGCCGAATCTATAGCAGGAAGAAGACGGATGTGTTGGGAGAGGCAGTGACGTATTCGAGAAAGCCGTCGAAGGGTGGTGCGCGCCGACGGCAGCGGCTCTGCTGACGGCTTATTGATCGGATCCCAACCGATGGCACCGACTCTGCCTCCACCTGTCGACGCGGGCCAAAACCGGAGACTAAGCCTCTACCGTCGGCTCGTAAAGCTCGCTTTCGTTCGTGAAATTTGCGTCGAAGCCGACCGTGTAGAACTTAAGCCTAGAAGCGCTGCAGGGGTGGCAGGTCGCTGACTTACCTACCCACGCACCGGCTCCATCGCGCGGTCAGCAAAACGAAATGCAATCTTATCAACACACGGGATTTAGCCCGGTGGGCATTAATGGAATCTTCGTTTGTGAAATATGTACCCGGAATGTGGTTTACACAATTTTTGTTACTCGAAAATGTTCACAATTTATTGTGGCTATAATAGTATACAGTTTCAGAAAAATACCATGTAAATTCAATGTATAAAATAGAAAAAATTAATTCGATCAATAATGAAATCTGCCGTATCGAGGGTGAAAATTACCAGCACTGAGTCACAAGACTAGAGCAGTTAGTGGATAACAGAGGGTGCAGTAGTCGAGCGCGCAAGCGAAAGCACGTCGCCAAGCCACGTGCGTCAATTTGTTGACACAGAGGGGACTAATTAAGCATCAGTTTATCCAAGCCGTGCTACTTTCGCAAGAGTTTCGCAGCCTCGCTACGAAAGTACGGTACTCCAGATTTCGCAAACACTGGGGGAACTTCATATTTATTACATGAAGGTAGGTAAGTTTTGTTGAAGTAGAGCTAATCTCCAGGGAAATACAAAATAACTAATCTTACTTATTTTCTAGTAGCTGCTAGATTTTAACGCAAAATAAATACACAGTTCGTGGTCTGACCAAATATGGATTTTACTACTTAATGGCGACATCTCCCGCTGAAGATTAGATTAAAAGAGTGCGCTAAACATTCAAGCTACCTCTTTTTGTCCAATTTTTCATAAAGTATAATTAAAGTAGTCGCCTGACTAAGCTTGATTTACACTACTTGCTATTCAATAATACTTTTCTGCTTGATGTAAGATTCGCAGTTTGTATTTATGTTCAACTGCGCAGTGTACTTATATGTAAGATAAATGTATCCTTATATGTAAGCTTTATCTTGCATTAGTGACACTATGATACGAATCAGCTGAACTAAGGGAATAGAAAAAAATATATAATCCAAATACGAACACTGGCAAGAACAAAAAGGGCCTTGAATACCAGAGAGATGCCTGCGAGGCTTAAACCCTGACACGAGTCTCGCATTTAACAATCGCGATCAGTGTGACCTCTATACGTGGGATATCTCCCGGATATACGGCTTACTGAAAAAACTTCTGTATTCGAGTTCGCGGTCAGCGTTTTATATTTATTCGGGTATATCACTCTGCTGAGTAAAATGCACTTGACAGCTCTACTACTACAGTAAAAGCATGAGGTATGATTTCATGAAGCCAGAGTGACGAACTGTTTTATTTTAAGCTTTTTCAATGAACTTTCAACTTTAATCTTTTTTAGAAATGTAAATGTTAAAGCGAATGACAATCATTGTTCTATGAGTGATGAGAATTGTTATTTATTCAAATAATTTATCATTTTTACACGTTTATTGTTATCCAGTATAGATTCACACGATAAAATTACAGAGAATCGGTGTGCACCTGATTTGCTAAAGTAGATGCGCATATTAAGCAGATAAGAGCATTTGAAATGACGTTTTATAGCTTAGAAAAGAGATAATTTGTGGTCTTAGACATTGTTTCATTGTAAAACATTATGTCAGTAAACTACTACACTCTTAGCGAAAGAGTACTTCAACTCGATCGCTATCGATTATAACAAGGACAGAGTTCTTTTAAGTTTAGCTCTAAATATGTCATTCTACTTAACCCAAATAGGCATTATCGTTGTATTTATTTCAAAGAGATTTTTATGGAAATAACTTTTATCCGATATAGTAGTTGATTAAAACTTGTTTAAATACGTAGCATTGAAAATTCTGAAGCTTGCATTCAGAATTTGTATTGCACATGAAGCTTATTACCATCGCTCTTAAATGAGTTGAAGCAAAAATAAGTAAGGAACTTATTTCTATTAAAATGTGAAGTGTGCTACTATTAATCTTTTACATACCATAACACAACAAAAATAAAAACTGTAACATGCTTCCGATCTCATTACACTCGACTGAAGCTTTCAATTTTCAACAGAACTATACCAAATTCGATTCATCCTTCGTGATACGTGTATAATACACAGAGCAATCTATGCTGAAATAAAAAAATCTAGAAAAATAAAATACAAAAAACCCACTGACATTGACGATAAAGGAAGTATAGCGCGTAATAAAAGTGAGAAAAGTGCGAGAGTGAGATCACAAAGGGATAAAATAAAAGAGATAAAAAGGGGGGAGAAAAGAAGCCAACGATGCTTGTGTTACATCAGAGAGAAAGGAAGGCGTTGAAAGCCCGCGTGGTTGAGAAGCACTGGCGGCTGTGGCAAAGCGGCAAATGGAAAATAGAAAAAGCGAAAGACCACACGCGACGTGGACCGTAAGAAGCACGATATATGTGAGTCAAGAATCGGAAGCGCGAAACGACGAATCCAAGCAGCGCGCAACCTATAGCAACTCTGTAAAAGAGTCTAACGTATATCGTCGCGAGTGCACGCAAGCATGCGAGCCTGTGTCTTTTTGCCCGCGGGAAGAGGATGAAAGGCGATGTCGAGGTCTTGTAGGCCAGAAGCAGCTTCAATGAAAACTTTTATTTCTATCCGGCACAGGAGAAAAAGAAAGAGAGAGAGAGAGAGAGAGAGAGAGCAGAGTTTTTCACGCCTAGCCTACTTTCGCGCGGCTTCTACTACAGCCGCGTGTTGCTGAATTTCCGACTCGGATGAAAGGCAATTGTTCAAGCGAGCAGTGACTGCTGCTACGGAGAACAGACTGAGAGAGAAAGTGAAATGCATATAGTACTGCATCGAGGATCTGTTATAAATAATTGCTGTTCTCGGAGAATTGGTTTTCTATGCAGCCTCAACTTTGGAAATTGCTTCGTTAAGCAATCTTCTTGAACAAACTTTCCGATGCTTCAACCGACTGCGTTCGTCTTTACTGGAGCGTTGACGGTATGCATGTGTGTTCTTGCGTGTGCGCGAAGTGTGTTGGCGTACTAAACTCTATAACGAGCGAGAAATCGAAGATTACGGAAGTCGATGACTTGGAAAGATTTATTTTTAATCTGAACGAGAAATTTGAATTATACTTTGTTCTTTTGTAAAAATATCTTTGTTAGTTGTACCAAAATGATCATTAGTTGAAAGTAACTAATAACTGCTTACAGACTCGCATTTTTGTTATAATGAAATGAAAATAAACTAATTTTACAATGCAACTGTATACTTAGTGATCCAATAATGATTGAATAATGATCTCGTATCGAATTATATATTATAATTCGATATGAGAATACAATTTATTTCTGAACTATTTAAAGTTATTTCATAGCATAAATATTTTAAAATAAGCATTGAACATTAAAAACAGTAAAAAGTAACAGATACACGTATATCGTGAAAAATCTATAAAGACTTCGATCGTATCTATCGTATCGCCATATTTCAACTACCGACTCGAAAGCCACACAAAAAGTTAATGGCACTATAAACAACTTTTCGACAGATCAGGTGTACATGGTGAAATAGAGAGTCACCTATATCGAAAAAGTACAACGTAAACAAAACGAAACAATCTCTCAACTGATACTCAGTCCTCTATTTAATAACTTGCGGTAACAGAGTACACTGCTATTACATTTTGCGAATTCGACGCGCTCAAACGTTTATCTATATACCGCGTCCGTTGATTCATTAAAAAGATAAATAATCAGCACCAGCTAGCAAGTACACGCACCAAAAGACCTGTTTTAAATAGCTAAATATTGCTGCCAGCGTCCTTTTATATCTGGATACCTGAGATTTTTTTGTTTAGATTAGAGTATTTTTCAGTCTCATTTGATCGGACTACGAAACTGAAACATTGGCTATCGTTGAAGTTTTACATGTAATATGTATTTTTTACTAGTTAAAATGTGTATTTAAAAAACTTACGATCTATTTTTGTATAAAGCTTAGCATAGTTCACAGTATCTCACGCGATGACTGACTAACCTATACTCACCGTACCCATTATTTAAGAATCGTTTAAAACAACTCACCTGAAACAAAAAAATAGAATATTCAATTAATTATTTTTCCTACAATATCATTATTTGAAGGAATAATAATAATCGATCGCAGTCATAAACTAATTATTGTATGCGCAAACAATTATATTTTCTCGTGTATCTTGCATGCACACAATAAATCTCGTAATAAATATTTTATAAAAGCACACTATACCCGTTGTGAAAATTTTATGTCGAAATTTTTAGCGCTTCACAGCATTCATCATTGCAAGAACAAAAGGGTTCGGAGACTATTTTCCTTTGAAATTACGCCCCAAGGGCTCTTTTAGCCATTCCCCTGCAATTATCGCTTTCTTCTTTCTCTGCAACCGGTAACAGAAATTTTCCAGCTCCAACGCGGTGCAGAGGAAGTACTTAATAATGAAAAAAAGCGTACAGAGATTTAACGCGTAGTAGGTGCATTGTGCAAAAGAGTAAATTTGGTTATAGCATAAGAAGGCTAGACTCGGCACACGAGAAGCATTTATTAATCTTGCTCGGTGTTAAGCGTAAAGGCTATAAAATCAAGGAACATTTTCCGAGTTTAGCGTATCGTCGTTACCAACAGTGAGAACGGTGACACACAATATAACGCGTTCAAGTCGGTCGGGTGCGTAACGCAACAGTAACGCAGCCTCCGAAGCCGATTCTACAAGTCAAATTTCGCGCGAGGCAGCTAGCGAGTTATTCGCGGCGCCAGCCGCGCAAATTCAAGCAGCAGCGGCAACAGCCGTCTCGAGAGCTGTGCGCGAGCTCGTAAAAAAGAGACGAGGGATCAGGCAAGCGGTGGACGTTACTACCTGCGCTGCTCGTCCTCTATACACCGGCACTGCTTCAAGCTTCGTTAGATGCAACTGACTTTACGATTTGAATTTCACACCGTTTTACATTCTGGCGGACTCTTCATTTCTGCTGTGCTCAGCTGTGCGTAAAGTCGCAGTAGCTTGCTGATCGTTCGCATGTGTATTATTAAAAGCTTGCATAATTTATGGGATGGAAATTATAGGGTAGAAGACAATTAATCTTTTTTGAATTGTTAAACAAAAAAATTTGTTTTTACTCGGAACGCATAAAAAGCGTATGGTTTTCAAGGAGTATATTACAATTATAGTGGAAGCAACATTAGATGGGCCATAAACGTATAGATTGAACGAAGTTTTTTTCAGAGAAAACTTTTATGGCATCTAATTTGGCCACAAAGCAGCTGTAAAATACAAAAAGAGTCATTATTTAAGGTAAAGCAATGAAATATTGATTGTTTTCACCTGGAAGGACAATATTAAATATCTTAAAACGTATCTTTACGACATAAATATTAAAGCAACTGACGTTCCTATTTGGGAGCAGAAAAACTACACAAAATTTTAACAAAATCGCACTTGTAATGCTGAATATAAAATTGCTCCAAATCTCTATGACATAGCAGCCGACGCGTAAGTCTGCAAGCGCGGTCTGCGCATGTATGAATATTTAAATTGTCTCGTTACGAGAGTCATCCAAAAGCACAGCCTTATTATGGCGATGCATGAGATAGAGCATTGGAGAGGTAAATCCGAGAAATTCTGAGGAAGTATAAAAGAGCAAGAAGTCAGCAGTTAATCTGATTTATTATTTTCGATGCAAATACAGTGAATATGTTTTGTAAGTACATTTGATATTTTGTTGTACATCTCTAAATGTTAGAAAAAGCTACTCTACGAATTTAATTTAAGATATATCTGCGCTAACAATTCCATGTACTCGCCTAAAGATAATGATCCAGATCGCAAATTTGACTGAACATTTGGCATTACATTAGTTTAGACGTCAAAAGGTGAGATAATTAACAGCATTAGTTAATGTTCCTAACAAGTGCATGAACCAGCAAAGAGTAATTTACAAATAACTTGGAAAATAATTTCACGCTGTTATGGGATGTGGTGCTTCATTGTCCCTTAAGAATTTCGAGCTTGGCTTTGTAGAGGCATACTGTAAATTATATTCTTATGCATAGGTGCACTATGCACACACGCATTAGCGTCTGAATGTCTGGCTACTTCGAAGCCGACCACACTGCCGGTGGGTTAACGAAATTCACGAGAAAGCTGCATATTTGTGGCAAAGTAAAACGCGACAGCGGCTATAGTGCCGCCACACAACCCGCCCATTTGCCAGCGAACTTCTACCCAGTCCGGTTATGTAAGTTTCCAGAAGTCAGACCTTCTCCAAGAGCTGTGCGCGCGTCGCTGCTATTTCCATGGAACGCGCCAGTGCCAAGCTAAACGCGCTTCGAGAAATTGGATGTAATGTAATTTCGGAGCTGCGTTTACATACCACACACCAGCTCTCTTCACGTCTATCTACCCCTACATGTATCGTCTTCGTTATTGTCTATGCAGAAATGGTCGGCTTTATTGACAGAAAGAATTACTCGTGTGAGCTGAGTACGATTTGTTGATATTTAGTGATACTATTACAACATTAGACAGTTCATTCATCGAATAGAACTTGTTTACATATATTTTTAGATGTTTTTGCTTTATGGTTTACAATCGATACAGGCGTGACTTTTAATACTAATCTAGTAACTTGTAAGCTAAAGGTAACCATAAAAAAACCAATAAATTAAGCAGTCAAAAAAGAAAGTTATATATTTCTTGCTGAAACTGAAAAGTTTGATGTCATCAAGAAGGTTAGAGAGTCTTGAGACTCTAAAGTTTTAGACGACATCCGTAAGGGTAAAGCCAAAAAATTCTTGCTAACTAAGAGTAAAGAAGTATGTAACAGTAATATTTTTCAAACATGTATAACTATGCTCAACTGCTATCTTTTGACCAAGTAAAAATAATTATTTTTGAAGAATTATTATGTCATAAATATGAACAAAAGACAACAACACAATCTACGTCAAGTATAGAAAATGCCATGGACACGAACAACCTTATCTATAGTACCATGTTTCACGGAGAAACGTATTTTTCGTGTAGACCAATGTCTGACTATATACGCGTGTTTACTACTTATCACAGAATATAATTTCATTTCATAGTGTAATATTATAATGTTACCACTCATCCCATACACGTAAAAATCATCTTTTTCATTTAATGTTGTAATACAAAGTATACAACAGTAAAAAAAGTATTATATGTATTTATATTTTGCAACGACATTAAAAGAGAGTATATAACACGTAGCAAGTGGAATACTGCAGGAGCGTGCTACAGCAGAGACATTTGCCATAAATTATATCCCGTAAAGCATCTCGACGTGGCCCTATATCAGGAGAAATTATGCACGTGCCGAGCCTGTGCGCACTATTCTAGCGCGCACATATAATACACACATGTATATGCTTACGCATAGATGAACGGTAATCATCCATGCGCTTACGCATGTTTAGAGCAAACTCTGCAATGTTTGCTGTCTTTCACTTTACAGATTTGGCATTCTAGCAAAATTCAAAGAAATAATGCCAAGCATATTTAAGGTAAGGATAATGGAAAGGTGGCGAAAAAAAAAATCCGGATAGATTTTATGAAGTAGACATAAAACCATTATTAAGAAATTTTCTTAAAATCGTGTTAAAATATTAATAAATCACCACTTTTTATTCTTTCATTTTGACGTTACGTTCAGTACTTTAATAAATAGAAGTAATTGAATCGAACCAGTGACGTTGATTGAATTTACTGTTTTGTCAATAATGAAAAACGCGTCTCTGATATAATAAATACTTTTAATTAAATTCTTTTAATTAATTACTTTCATTCTAAAGTAGCTTTGTTATCAACTTAAATAAAAAGAGATGTCCTATTAATTCTTATTAACGTCCTTTAATTATTTCTGTGATTAATTATATTGTGTAACAGAAGAGAGCTCGGGGACTAGCATATACGACGAAATAAATTATTCAAGATCGTATTTCATGCAATATGTTATTAATGAGTTGCAAGCAATGAATAATAATCTTTAAGCTTCATTATATATCATCCCTTAACACCGCAGAGAAAATAATGGCTGATATATATAATAAATGGATATGTCTTCATAATTATAACTAGTATTAATCCAGAAATAAGAAATTTTTCAACTGCCGCCATAACTTGAGAGCTTCAATTTTTCGTTAAAAACATAAAAGTATAAATGATCGATGAACTCAAACACAGCGATTAATTTCGGGACATTCTAGCTCTATGCATCACAATTTACTTCTCGTCAACTCCGCTCCCAGTAGCAACTTCAGACATGCGTACATAAACGACACGCTTGCAAGCTCCGAAACAGCGGCGGCAGCATCAAAATCCAGAAATGCAAACAACTCGGGGCATATCATGTGGCACGCAGCGCACACACGCCACTGCTAAATAAGTAACTACGTCACCGCGGCGACGCGAACGCATTCGAAATTAAAGCGACCGAGTCTATGCCTATTTCGTGCGTGAGCCCTAGCTAATTTAGAGCGAGAGAGAGAGAGAGAGAGAGAGAGAGAGAGAGAGAGAGAGAGAGAGAGAGAGCACTATATACGAGCTCGGGCGAAAGTGCGACGTTAATACGGGTTGAATTAGAACGGCTAATCCGACGCATAGATTCCCGCGAGCACCAGCTCACACCCGACGAATCTAATTGCCTGTTACAAATTACGAGGAATTCCCACTCTCGGTCTTTCCTCTCCTTCTCCAACCGCTACGCAGTGCCACCTCCGCCCCCCTCTCTCTCTCTCTGTAAATCTCCCTGGGGAAATGGAAGAGAAACACTACTAATCGCGCCCACCAGAGTACGTGCGTCGTATTTCGTAGAGTAAGGAAATATCGACTCTGGCTGCCCTGCACGCATGAAAGAACTCTGCGGTTTCTGTTCATTTGCCTGATGTGCGCGAATTTTCTTGAGGGTCGCTGAAACGAGTTTCTACGTGTTGCTATATGGCAGGCTTGGAATTTACTTTAACCTACCCGGTTAGTCGTTATTCACTTAACAAATTGAAGCAATAATAGACAGGATTCCTTTAAATTAAGTTAGATACTTTATCTTAACTAAAAACAAAATTGTTAATAAATAAAAAGAATAATTCATCAGGAGAATTCGCAAGTATCGTAGGATGAATCATGTACTGAAAACGAATACAGGCGACAACACGTTAGACGTTAAGTGAGAAACGGTGTAAATACAATGACACTGGCAGTGACAGTAACTGCCGGCGTAAATACGATGGATGTAGTGCGGGAAACGAAAATAAAAACAGAGACCACAGTAGCTCCACTGAGGGCAGTACAAACAAGCTGGTACTTGGCTGTCCTGGAACATCTTTTTGAACAAAAGTCCCGACAGTGACATTCAAGTAGCTCTACTCTACTAGATTACCGCCTCTAAGAGAAATATCTTCCACCTCCAAAGGACTCGCGTTGCTGGCTCTCGAGCTTTAGCCCCGAAAAAAGTGGTTTAAAAAGAAAAGGGTGATTTAAAATGAAAAAGATCTGCGAGTTTTTCTGCGCTGAAATGGTCACGGTTCGTTACGCTGGCTTTCTTCCCCAGAAGAGTCAGCGACCGAAAGGTCGACGTTAGGAAGTCAGATTGCGAATTCCGACGGGCGGTAGCTGCGACGATTAGCCATTTATCACACAAGGCGGTTTCTCTGCTAGTTCAGTGGTCTGGCCTTTAGAAGTCTGACCGCAGTAAGTGTAAGTGACTCTGATTTGCCGACGTCATTTGTTCGAGTCCAGTGTGAATGAAGAGCATGCACAAGGAGCTTCATTTAACTCTATACACATTATTAGAATAGAAGGGCTTTTTTAGTAAGTTATCCTGAAGTTACGAATCAAAATGTTATACCCTGTTTACTTAACGTTTTATCTAAAGTTTTGTATTTTTAGCTATCAGAACTTAGTTACCGAAGTTTCAGGCCAATTTCACTACGATAGTGTATATAAATGTACTATTCTCCACTGATAAGTAACCAAGTTTTTCAAACAGTTGCATATAAATACCTGGAAAATATTGCATATTATAATATACACTTCTGTAGTGAAATTCCACTATTTCAAATTTAAACGGCACTCTCCTTGTAAGTACAATCTGGTTATAAAAAAGTATTTATTTAAAATATCAACATTTAGATAACTATAGAATTAAAGCAGTTCAGTTAACACATACTACCGCCCCAGTAGCCTGTGTATTGCTATGGAAACTAGTCGTTAGAGGAAATTCTGCAATATATACCTTGATTTGCTATAGGCACAACGTGTGGTTTACGTTAAAGTGGCTACGGTAGTACGAGCTATTCAGCATTCACGAGTACGAATTCCCAGGACGAGGTCCACTATCATTACAACGGCGAAGGCTTGCAATGGAACCGAGCAGCGTTACCATTATGCAATATACAAAACGAGGCGAATTTCATTAGAAATAACCTGAAATAATTAGTACGAAGAAAGTAGCAAATTAATTTGTAACTGAATAAAGCAGCACGTGAAGTGTAGCCATTAGTAAGATTAAATAGTGCTTTTTCAAATGTAGGACAAAAATGGCGTCATGCATTGTGTCTTTAACAAAATAAAACTAAAAAAAAAACCTGTAAAATTATTTTGTTTTAAAGTCGGATCTTTCCTTTAAGAAAAAGTAGAAAGCTCCAAGTCTAAATTAATTCAGATAGAAAGAGAGAAGGAATTGTGTGGCTGAGGGAAGCCGGGCAGCTGTGTAAAGCGTGTCGGCGGCGCCAGGCCATTCAGAGCGCGAATTGCTTGAAGTGGCCTTTTCGGTGCATGCCAGTAGACGCGTGCCGCGAACGGGCTGCTGCTGCTGCTGCTAAAGGGCAAAAGCACGAAGCAGAACCAAGTCGTTCCGCAGGCCGCACTCTTAGGGCAAATTATCCAAGCTCGAGGGTGGCCGGTCAGAAAGCCGACAGCAACGCACCGGTATGACCCCCGCAGTAGAACGACGAGAGGACTATTCCAGAGGCAAAGGGTTATGTGCAGCGCCACTTCTAATAGCTGGGATTTCCGAAAATTTATCGGCCTCGGACAAACTTGCCCGACCGGCCACGTACGCAGGCTTCCCGGATTTCTATCCGCTCGACGATTAGCGCGCCGGGAAATTCGCGAAGTAGGATTAGCGCCGAGAAGGTGGTGGAAGCGGAGAAAGAGAGAGGGAGAGAGAACTATCGACTGGAGAACAAAGAGAGAGAGAGAGAGAGAGAGAGAGAGAGAGTATATTTCGCTAGGGATTTTCGGGTGTGCGAGATTTACCGGCCGCCGGAGTCTTTCTTGCTACGTTTCTTTGGGTCTAAGTCGAGGATTTACTTTAAGAATGAGTATAATTAGCTTTTAAAGTGTGTATACATAATAAGGAGGTGCTTTGTTCGGCTTTGTAGCGCTTGATTCAATTAAAAATTCCGAGTTGCATTACCTTCAACTCCATCCTGCAGCGCAGCGTTAAGTTAATTTAAAAAGTTGATTATTTTGTGTAAAACAAAGGCATTATTGTTTTAGCTGGTCAAAAGAGGCCAAATGTTTTAATAGTTTATGACAAGTAAAATATTTAGTCGAATAAAATCTTGTTGGAATTATCTCAAAAAATATTTATACTGATACACGATCTTCTCGAACAAAATAAAAAAAAATAAATAAAACTATCAACACAAATGTTCTGCTCACTAACTTTATTAATATCCAGCTGGAGCGAATGTCGCTCGATAACGCGTCATGTGCCATGCCGAAATGTTATCCCCCGGAAGGTAAAAAATAGAGCTTGGAATGCCTCCCGGAAACTGCTTCCAAATACGTTTACACAGCGACTCGCGTCACTTCTCCACCCGCACCTCCACATGAAAATATATTATACATGGGGAAGCTTCCATAGCCATTGTTCCCTTCCCCCGCATCTTTTACCTTCTCCTGCAACTACTCTTCGAAGAGATTCGCTATTTCGTCTTATTTTCTTATCACTTGTGTACATACAGCTCGAATGACGAGGACGAGGGATCATCGTCGAACGTTGCCCCTCACATGTGCAGTGACTTCGAAAAATCTGATACTCGATTGTATAATATAAAAAAGAAGGTATACGACGCTTATTATTAATAGCTTTTCTATCGCCTGTATATATTCCGTACAAAAAAGTAAAGTGAAAACCAAACGAATTATTCACGAATCTACTTGCTAACTGAATCGATAAAACACATTATCCAGAAGAGCCGAAGCAGTGGAAGAGCAAACAAAGTTTAAAATCGAGAACAACTGCCAATGTTGAGAAGAGGGTAGACGTGAACTCGTAAAAACGGAACAAATAAAAAAAAATGATAGGAACGAAAAAGCGCACAAAAAGAAGAGAACACGAAACGCGAGGATTGCGCTGCAGCCGTCGATGCGATACGTGTGCTGCAGAAGGGAGAAAAAAAAGGCACGTTAGCGTTTGCACAGAGAGGCAGCTACACTTTGTCGCGCGCAGATACGTGCGCCAGAGTTGGCACGAAATAATTTCAAATACTCTTGCAGTTTTCCTTCTCGGCTGCATGTATACCTACCTACTACGTATACATATTCAGCTCAGCGGTATCTCTTTTTACATGCCTGCCTGCGTTGAGGTGTCATCAGCGACGACGTCTGTAACACCAGATTAAAGAGCAAAGCGCGAAACATACAGCAACATTTTTACGCCGCGTCAGACTCCGACGACAATTACGAGTGCTCATTATTGCCCTCAATATTCTGCGCAATTGACATTATCAGAGGAAAAGTTGTTGAATGTCAATTATATTTCAGACGAATCTTTACACGTCGAAAAGGCATTTATAAATATATAGTCTATGCTTAAAATTGATGTTCTAAGTATAGTATGTACATTGATGCTACAATATATTACATAAACAATAATGAATTTCAAAAGGGATTTTTACCAATCCTTTGTTGTAAAGCAATTAGATACGAAAGTGTAGTATTTATTTTACAAGATTAAAGATATTGGCATACAATTAATTCTAGTAAAAGCTTATAGCGCAGCTGATAAGAAGTAATCCGGGCACAGAATACGACGTCGTGAAATTTTACGACCAGCTACTCAAAGCTTGATAATATGCACGCATACGCATAATCCTCTATGTATGCCTGATGCGAAATACTATACGAGTATGCATTAAAATGTCGAGAAACCAAAAAATTGATGTAGTCGTTAAAAGTACGACGTTTCATGGTCCAACGCATGGACATAATGAAGCTCGAAAAATAATCGCCCGCGAATTAAAAAACTTTCAAGCCGGCTCGTCCGTTCATTCGCGAGAGCCTCGCCAGAACGAAATAACGGAGAGAGCAGGCCACGAATGGTCTTGTGCCTCATACAAGGACGAGAGGGGGGGAAAAAAGAAGGAAATTCGTTTTCGTCTAGAGCCGCGGTGTGTGCATCACGGCGTAAGGGAGCTGCAGCAGCTCTCGCTGGTGCGAGCCGGAAGACTGAGAGGAAAAATTTAAAGCGAGGTTGAACGCATGAATAGAGATTCAAGAGTTGCGCCACTCGACTCAACTAGACTCAACTATACCGAGAGCCGGGGTCGTCTGGCATTTCAATGAAAGTAGGCTCGCACAGCGCAACGACTGCTGCTGGTACAGTTGGGCGAGTAGCTTGAAAGTTGCGAGATGTTAGCCGCGGCCAACCTCCTCCCTCCCGAAAAAATGCGAAACTACTGCTGCAGGTGCGCTCGAGAGAAGGGCTAAATGAAAGGATCGAAGTTTCGATACAAGCAAGAGCGCGGTGTATTTTTTGAGAAACATCTCTGCGAAAAATATGCCCGGTTCAGAGCGATCGATCGGCTATACTTCCATTTTCGTTTAAAACTTTTCGTCTGAAGAAATCGAGAAAGCTTGTAGTTTGCAATGTATACTGATCGTATATAATGGAAAGAGATCATTTTTAAGAAAGAATAAAAAGAACGCCTAATAAAATCTAGCTAAAATGACACTGCGAGAGAAAAGCTGTGAAATAATGGGAAAAATTACTGCGGTATTGAGATTCCCGAGAGATTATTGTGATTTTTCGCTGCGTTTTCAAACTTAGACAACCTTTTACACTGAGAGAAAAGAATCCTTATGGCAAAGGTTCTCGACTTTCGTGTACTTGTTACAAATGAAAACTTCTTTTGAGTAACAGAAGAATTCTTAACGGTCAGGTATAGTTAGGCATTTTGTTCTATACGGCTAGTCGGGTCTGATGCTACTATGACTGATTTCTTCGCGAAATAAACAAGAAAATAATATGATCCAAGCTCACGTTTCCTTAATAAGTAAGGAAAGAAGATGGGATAATTATCAGCAAAAATTAAAGCACCTCTTCCACGACCGCTGGTTAAATCTATAGGTACACACGGCGGCAAGAGGATAGTTTTCATTTGCGGCTCACGACCCCCTGTACTTTTTGAAGAGCAAAGAGCGTACGCAACTTGGCTTGGCTAGAAGAGAGAAAGAAAGAGCGAGAGAGACAGCTCGCGAAGTTTCCTTCGGTCGGGAATGCGCGGAGAGATAGTTTGACGCGAGCGGAGAGAAGGCGCAGGTAGTAAAACGGATACGTTCAAACGTGACCGTGGAATTGCCGACAGAACGCTAATGTAACACGTACGTGGCTCAACGACGTTGCACGTGACTATTTTTTAAAAAAAAATTACTTATCACCGTGAAGAGCTCGGGAGTTCTTACTGAGAAGTCGATATACGGCTGGACTTCGACGTGATTGATTAATCTCTTCTTATAATGATGGAAAAATAATTTTTTTATCGTACATTTTCGAAGTCATTTTCAAGCAATTGCACATCAGAGATTCAATGTGAACCATTTGTAAAAATCTGGTACGAAAAGCATAACGAAGCTGTGCGTCCATCATCAGGTCACCAACAACGAAGCTCAGTATCGTTTCGCGAAAGTTCGCTCATGAAGATACAAAAATAACGACGTACGGTGTGGTGCGCTTGCAGGTGACTCGTAAAATTCAATACCGCGCATCGGGTTAATCTGGTTTGTGGGCGCAGGCGGTCGATGGTGGGGGTGGGCTAAAAATCGAATGTACATTAACAACGATGTCGTACATTTACGACATCGAAATTACCAATCTACCCTCCTATTATGCGTGCACGAGATGCTTACTGAAATTATGACGGCTGAGTTTTTAGGGCGTTGTTCATGCCTGATATGAGTCATAAGCGCGGTTACGGTTTTAATCTTTAATTCATATAAAATCGTTGGGGATTCAAGAGGATTGATTGAAAAACAATCAGATTGTAACGTTGATATATCTTAACCTGCGGAAGTTAGACTGAATTATGAAATTTGATCATAGTTTTAAGCTATCTATAGATTTTAGATTTTCTAGTCATTATTCCATTAAAGAATAACCACTTTACTATACGTGCATATTTAAAGTTTCAAAGTCAATATGGATAAAATATAGCTTCTGGATTATGAAAAATTTTATTAAATTTCGTCTTGCTGAAGAACTTTTTCTGTTTTTCTTACTAATAAAACCAAATATATTCTTTTACAACTGCATCAATAAGATGTATTATTCAAATTACACGTGATCACAAACACCAATTTTAAAACCCACGCCAACTCTGTCGATCCCCAAGCAGTCATGATTTTCGCTGTCCCAGCTGCATTCGCAATTCGCATTTCTACCTATATATATATCGACATCGTCACGTCGCCGAACTAGCGGTGTATTAGCAGTTGCACCTCTCGGCGTCTTCCCTTGCTCCGCGCGCAATCACCACGAAAGCGCAGTGCATAGACGGCAATCAGAGTCTAACGGCCGGGAATATATAAGCGTTATGCGCAACGATGACGACGACGACGAAGACGCGCGGAGCGTATAGTATTAGACCGACGCTCATACGCCGAGGCAATTGGGGAAACTCTGTGCTATATAGCAGCGATATTTCGCACGCGAAACGTTGCGCTAGCTCTGGAGTTGCTCAAGTTATACACAAAGACAGGCGCATAAAGGCCGCTGCAAGAGAGGATCTACCGAAGTCTAATATAGAACAGTCACAATCATTCCGCTTGAACTAATACCGGCTGTGCACGAGGCCATTCATTCGGTCGTGAAGTCTCAGAGATAAGGTTTTTTCGCTCGTTTTCGGCCAGAGGGCAATTACTGGGAGTTGAACGAGAGTGGGACGTTTATTGAAGGATATTTCGAAAAGAGTCTATTTTGCTTCCTACCAAAGGAAGCTTTATAATATTTCATGATGAAGAATTAATACTCTGCACGAGTCATACTCTTTTTTTTTTTAAAAAAAAAACTTTATTTCAATAAAAATGCCGTCGTTTCGGATTTCCTGTGTAAACCCCTCTTTATAAGCTCATATTTGCGTTACTCAGTTGATGCATTGAAAAAGATAGTAAATATTAGTTGCACATAGTCAAGTGTGTTGAAAACAGAGTCTAATAGGAACGGACAGTGATGTTCTCTGCCGACATTCTAAAGTCACGGTGCGGCGGAGTGGGGGTGGGGGGCGGCGGGATGCAATATTCGCGGTCAATTTGCTCACCGCGCCGAGGCAGCTTTATAATAGTAAAATTTTCAGTGTGTGTGTGTGTGTGAATGTGTGTGTGTGTCTCGGGAAACCAGTAAATTTTTTAAAAAATATAAAATGCATTTACATATTTTATGTTTGAACAATATTGTAGTGTATATTTACCCTGGTAGAGCGTTAACGGGTTTCGCTCGCTAAGGTATTAAAAATAAACTAGAATCAGCAGCTAGAAGTCTGGCTATATTACCGCTCCTTTACTGCGGTAATACCGCTAACGTATTTGAAGCTGACTCTCAGCGGACTCTCTGTCGGTAAATTATCAACCGAAACTGCAAACATTGGAATAACCGCTTCTCGCGAGAAGAATTTACGTGCAG
>UCQR01097729.1:0-15620 GCA_900474235.1 Cecidostiba semifascia | reverse complement strand
TTTCTTTTTTTTTTTTTTGAGCGTTGGTATACTATATATGGGGGAAAATCGACGCGATGAATTTTCTAGCGGGTCAAGAGGTGATGACTACTAGCTGGTTTTAACGATTTTCGAAGCGCGGTATATTATAATATTATGCACCGGAGAGAAGAGTTCCGCAGTAGGTTGCCGGACTCGAAAGAATGCGTGTCGACGTTCTTTACGGTGACGATCAGTCGTACGTGTACGAGGTGGACGTCAAAGTGAGTTTCGTATATAGTCGTTGCACTAATCCGCGGCTTTCTTATATTTTTCGACTTTTGGACTAATGGCTCGTTGGTAACGGAATGTCTGCTTCATCGTAAATTATCGCAGAACTGCGCAGTATAACTTTCGCTACTCTCGCTGCAACGAGAAATCGTTACAGTATACTATGCAGTGTAGAATGTATAACAACAATACAGTGTATATAAGTGCGCGGCAGACGAGTCGAGCTGATTCACACAGTACAAACAAACGAAATTTACCCTATAGTGTCATGTATACCCATTTTACGAACATAATAACGCTTGTTTTTCTCGCGAGACATATACTTATATATTCGCGCGATAAAGCCGGAGAGAGCAAACACTCGCTGATGTTTACTACATTTTTTTATCCTCTCTCATCTCTCGGAGTACAGCAATAATTCTGTCACTTTTAGCATGCTATGGAGCTCTTCGAAACAGAGAGGAATAATAATAGACAATATGGATTTATGCCTCTGTTTTCCTTTGCTCTCTGTTGCAGCATCCGCTATCGCCTTCGACGACAGGCGTCTCCTTCGAAGCTGAAGGTGGCATCAGAAATCCAGCCTGCCAAGATGAGGACTCGACTGATAGCGTAAGTGTACTTGTGTACCTGGAAAAAAAAATTTTTATTGCGGATTAATAATCTTACATTGAGGCATATATGTGCGTGTTGTAAAACGACTTATTTGGAGCATGAAGATATTATACGAGAGCTTGTATATCGGGAGCATAGAAAGCTTGATACCGTATAATGATAATAAGAGAGTAATATTTTCGGATATAATTAAAATGCTATTACAGCTTGAGTGATTGCACAACAGCTGTTATAATTATAATGTGTGTATACTCAAGATCGTTTATATAGACTCCACGCGCGCGCTAGAGGAAAAAAGCTCTTTATACACATTCTCTACTGTAAAAAATAATAATACGTGATTACCGGAGTCTGAAAGCAAACTCGGATATTTAAATTAATCGCAAAAGGGCCGCCGCCGCCAACGAGAGAGAGAGAAGGTCTATATATACGGCGAGTTTGCATGAATATGCAAATGACGTAGCAGCATCATCGCGTATCCCAGCCACAGCCGATTGAAGAAAACAAAAAATGAGGTATTGATCAAGAGTAGCAGCGAGTGTGTGTGTGTGTGTGTGTGTATGTAAATTGCCGCCCAGCGAACTTCCGAATCTCATTACTAATATTAACGACGGGCTATTACGAGCCTTCGTCTCGACGTATAACATTAAAATAGAATTACATATATCTCTCTATATCTCGCCTACTATATACCACTGTTATAGCTGGAGAGTTTGCCTAATCGAATTATCATCGATAGTATAGTATATCCGCTGCTGCTGCTGCTGCATCAGTCGTTACGAAATTAATAGACAGAAATCCTCGCGAAGACGACGAGAATAGATCTCGAAGAATAGATCTCATAAAAGATCGATGTATATATAATCGGAAAGTCAACGAGCTCCCACACGAGACATTATCGAACGTTTGTTTGGACAAACCGCTGCGTTTGTTTGGAGAAAGTAGTCGTTGACTGATGCATTATCGGTATAATTCATATGCGTCGGTCAGATTCAAAGGTTCTCGGTCGTGATGAGAAAATAACGGCTGATCTATCACCCTATATTAATCAGAGAAACACACACAGGTGATGTTGCCCATGACAGAGAGTATATAAGATAAGAAAAAAAAAAGGATCTTATATACATGTCTATGTCAGCTCTAAGCGATAGTATATCTAAAATAGATATAACGTTTTTAAATTGCGCGCGTGCAGTATATATACGTAGGAAAGCTCGCGATTTCGTACCGCGAATCGGTCATCGGATCCTATACAAGGAGAGACACTATACACGTATATTATATACGGTCAAGTGAAACGCGAAGATGATATATCGAAAGCGCAGATATTACGCGATGCGAGAGACACGCACTCTTGGAACTTGCAGTGCGAATAACCGCGGTTACAATGCCGCGTCTGCTGACACGAGAGGAGATAGTCGAGCGCTTTTGGTTTTCTTTTTCGAGTGTAGGCTATATACAGTATACTACGTGATTTTAGAATAACGCGCTAAATGATGATGCGAGCTTCTATTTCAAGCTCAGTGTGTGTGTGATGTGTTATATTGTATATATATCTTTTTACTGTCGATCCGGATTCGCGGAACTCGAAGGTGGAAAAATCGCGCGGCCGAGATAATAATATATAACCATATTATGAGGTTATCTACGACATTGTCAGAAAATCACGTTTGCCATTCGAATTATATCGTGTCTAATTGCGTCTCTGTTGATGCTCGTCGATAAGAAGTCAAGCTTTAATGCTGCATCAGGCATCACTGACTTGTGTATAATATAATCATATAATGAAGACATTGAAGAGTAATTGCTTTCTGATATACGAACGTTAAACATCGTGTGCTCTCGTTGCTTGGAATATCTCAATTGTAGTCGCGAGAGCGAGTTGTATAATAATTAGATCAAATTCTGTGTGCACTCCCGATATTTTTCCTTTTGCTGGAAGTCGACTTCAAGACAACTGAGGCAAAAATCGAGTAGCGCCAGGTGTCATGTGCAATTTTTAGAACGCGCTATCGTCGCTTCATATATATATATACTGATATAGTGTGACACGAGTGATATGACGATGGGTTTTTTTTTGTCAATTAAAAAAGTATTTCTTCGCAATTTCCAATTTGATAAGATCTGTATAAAATAGTTATCGTGATCACGACATTTTCCGCTCACCCTGTCTGAATCACCAACATAAATAAAAAAAAAAAAACGCCGGATTCCCCTTTCGATGCTGTCGTAAGATTCTCAAACAATAATACACAATAGAAAACTCGGTTCAGAAAAAAAAGAGTGACCACGCAGGACTCCAGCTCCGAGAAAAACGCCTATCATGTAAATATACAGAAAATAAATATACGTGCGTGTGATCAGGGGCATTGTCCTCGAGAAACGACAAAAGGCTCTCGTATTTAGAATCGCACGATGCTTCTCTTCCGCGCACGCGTTTCACCTATTCTATAATGTGAAATTCGAGGAACGAGGATTATTAGAGATACGAGAGAAGCGATCGGTATTATATATATAGTGTGCTGTAGCACCGATTCTATAGGGATATACGTGATGGATGCTTTATTCCCTGCGAACGTGTCAATTTTCAGTTCGGCGTGGGTTATATGTGAAGGTTGAATTTCTCTCTGTTTGAAAGGAATTCGATGATCTGCGCGTGCAGGCGAGTTTGTTTTTTTTTTTTTTTTGTAAAATTGTTTTTTTGTTTAATGTAGTTTTATAATCGTAAAAAAATATCGAAATAGAATACCTCAGTGTGAATTCATTGCTAAATATCCGGTTAATCAACAAAGGAAGTGCATCAGCCACTCCACGAGCATGTCTGTCTATACATTATCTGCAAATGTTTCGACATCGAATCTCAGATAAACCGATGAACAACGAACTCAATCGTCGATCTACATAAGTATATAATCCAAACACTTTGTGTATACACGTCTTCATATATACAGATGTGCCACGAGTATATAAGGCTCGTCTATTATACATATATTTACGTTATAACGTGATCTCGAGGATCGAGGCATTGAACGATTTCTTTCAAAGACGCGACATCTTTAATAGAAGAAAGCGCGCGCAGACCGTATGGCATCATATATCGATGAAGAAGACAAAAGAAAACCTTTGAAACACAGCTGTTGCACCGTAGAAAATCCGTGACATCGATGCGCAGGTTTTTTTTTTCACGAAATATTTAGATCCCTTTTTTCCTCGTCTCTAATCCAATTTTTTAAAGATTTCTTTTTTTTCAAAAAGACAGGCGGTAGTTGGCCGATACTCGGCATGTTTGAAATACACGATTAATAGAATCTAATTTTTCCTCGTTCAAAAATGGATCCATCGGTGCAGATAAAATTCAGACAGGTGTCTTGTCTATCAGCTTTTTCACGCTAACGAAACGTGTATTTTTACCGAGAAACGCGATTGCGTTATATGTTCGCTCTCGAGCATAATATAAGCATAAAACAATAGGCAACGTAACACACGCACACACTTTTCCAGCATAAATTCAGCCTACTGATTCATCAAAAGCCGAATAATACGCTCTTTTATCTCTCGGGCAAACGGTAAAGACTGTGTCACTATTTTCCAATTCAAGCATCACCTTCGTATTTGCCTTCAAAACACAAATAAGAATCTACATTATATTATCCTCAAAAAGAGCATAAGGCAAGCGTGTATACCTATATTATAAAAGTGACGAGCGCTTTTTCGGTGGCTCTCATCATCATCATTGTGATTCACTCCGAAAAATCAATATAATGAAGACTTAACGGGCTGAATCATCCGATTTCTCGCACCTCACGAAATATAAATCCGTTCCCTCAGCTACATCAGGTGAGAGAGTATATAAGAAAAACTCCAAACCTTAAATGTATAATACACGTACGCACAAATATCACCTCGTCGATCTTTTGCCCCGAGACAAAGTCCACATAAGAAAATCGGTTAGTCACTGTGTCATCGTTCCTATCAGAGCCGCATATACGTATACACGACAGGTATATACAGCCGCGCCCCGCAGACTATATAATCTAACAAAAAAAAAAAAAATCGTTTATCTGTTAGGGTCATCTCGCTATATAACGGGGTCAAGAAACCCTCGGTAGGTTCCAGGAAAAAACAACTGCCGAAATTTATGCTCCGCAGAGGAGACACACGAGAGAGAGAGAGAAGGCTTTTAATTATCCTCATTGACGGACGGCGTGTTCTCGCTCGATATATAGAATATTTCTCTCTCTCACTCGGTTTTTCGGCGATTCGTCGCGCGATGCGGGAGGCCCGCACCGAAATCCCTCTCTTTGGCCGGGTAAAAAAAATGCCGGCTTTTTGAAATACGAGCCACCGCACGGGCCGACAATGAGAAATAGAAATATTATTTTTTTTATTCTCTCTCTCTCTCTCTCTCTGTGGTAATGGAGCCCAGCGTGCGATACGGGATTAATGTTTATCTTTTTCCTCGTTTTCTCTCAGTGTGTGTTTTTTTTTTCGGGTGGCGGCGATTTTTTTTTCTCTTGGCTTCTTTATTGAATAATGGAGAAAGAGAGTAAGGTAGAGGGAGAAGAACGAAGGTTTACGGCACGCGGTCTTTACGGCTGTTTTCCTTTTCGATATAATTAAACTCGCATAAATTTCGAGCGGCAGGTGTATCATTTAACGTATTTTATGTATATGACGTGAGAATGAATATTAATACCGATTAGAACCCTTTTCCGTACATTATTACGCATGTTTTGACTCTACGTAGAAATTTTCTCATCGCTACGCTAATCAAACCCGCGCGTCATCATCGTCGCACACCTCATATACGGGGAGAAAAATATTATTATCGTGTATTATATACCTCCAGATTCTACAGATTTTCTGACGCACTATATATAAGCTTCCGCAATAACATACATGTACATATATATATATATATATAAGCGTCGATTAGGCACAGATCAGCAGCAGCAGCAGCAGCAGTGGCCGAGTGACCTTACGCTACTGCATCGGCGCTTCCGGTCCCCTTTGGTCCCACTTAAAATACACACGCGGCTGTGATTAAAAGGGGCGACACGTATATAGCTATATACTCTTCCTACACGTAAAATAATATACACTCGATCGCGCGAATATAAGGGGGAGGTTATATATTATATACTGCGCTTTATTTTCGATACACTATATACACGTCGCGTATATATGTTGTAGGTATATAACACTTGCGTAATTCGAATTGATGGATCGATCAGCTCTCTCGATCCTTCCTGAAAATCTAGAGATATTGATAACATACTTTATTATTAATTACATCAGTTACATATTAAAACTGGTTGACGCCGGTAAATTATTAATATAACTGGGTTACCGTCTTATTACACAATATTTCGTCTCACTGCAGCGCACTCGCGTAAGGCGTTATACAATAATGTGTACACATGCATTTTACATCCCATATATTAGGAATAATAAAAGCAAGTATATAAATTAAGCACATCAGTATAGCGAAAAATAATGAATTCTCAAAAAGACGGCGATGCTGCTGCAGTATAGTCAGCTCCAATTAATCCCGATTACTCTTTTGCGCGCGAAAGCGTCGCGAGTGGCCCTCGTCGATTGAAGCAGTAGTAGTCTCCTCTCTTCTCTGTACTCTGCACACACACACACACACACACACACACACATAGGACGTGATTAGGTTGCAAGTCGCAAGCGCGCGCTTGCGAGAAACGAGGCGAAAAAATGAATTAGCGCACGCAGCGCTTCTGAAAAGTTAAATCCCCGCCTCTGTACGAATGAGAGAGATAGAGAGGAGAAAGAGTAGGTATATAGGTATATATATATACACTGCTATATAGCAAACGACATTATGCTCGTAATCAAGGAAGCTCCTTCGCGCGAGCGCAATTACTCACTTACGATTGCACTTATTCGATTCAGCCGCGACGCGACGTTTTCTGTGTGTCGCTGTGTATGTGTGTGAGTAATCCTTTTATATGCGGCTACATACACTTGGCAAGGAATAAAAGCCGGGCTTCCTTTTTGCGGACACGTGCGCGTGGGAAGATATATTCTGCTATAATATACAGTCTATAAATATGTTAGTTTTCGAATTTGTATATAATATCTGTGAATTTTTGATTCGCTGCAACGGGCAATTGTGTTTATTTTACATATAATAACGAAGCCGAGCATTAATTCAAATTTCTCTGTTTACTTAATTAAACGCGAGAGCTTTAAAAACCAGTGGTATACCAGTTCAGCGAATTGTATGTATACGCATATATAATCTGAATTTTCTCGCCTTATTTGCGCTGGTTGTAATACGATTTAATTTTCTCGTATATAATCTCCAGTATATCAAAATTGAACAATCGTTATGACGCCGCATGTCTGTTTTCTTCATTTTCCATTGCGTCAAAATGAGAAGCCAGACGGAAAATGCCAATAAAACAACGCTCAAGGCCCGCATGTTTATACCCAGAATTTTCATCGGTCTTTATACACGAACCAAATAGATTTTTCTATTACAATCGAGAGCTGAAGAGACCCCGTGTAAACCCGGCGCCGCGGCTTGGGTCAAACAACTCCTTACTTATATACTTCCCGCACAGGAAGTGCCTCCGTGTCCCAGCATCGTTTAACTCTCGAAGAATCATCTCTTATATATACACACACAACATCATCGTACATATACACGCACGTCTGCGTGTATACGTAGCTGCTTATCAATTAAGGAATAAAGGTCGCGCGCGAGGAGCGAAAGGACCCGCCATCATATACTCCCACATACGTATAAACACACACACAAAACAACTATACCTATACATATACATGTGTGTGTGTGTGTGTGTGTGTGTGCAGCAGTGCACAGCTCCATACACGGAAAAGATAAATTCATTCGGAGCGATTAAAAAAGAGACGCCACTTCCCATTAGGGGTGTCTGGCCTCGAAACCGACGGCTGCGGTGGCGATTAATAAAACGACACGAGCATATATATCGCACACACAGCGTATAGTCGCTGCACAGTAACTCTCGTCGACACACACACACACACAGTGAGAGTATATAGAAGAGCGAAATGTACTCTCTCTCTCTCTCCCCCTCTGTCTCTGCAGGCGAAAAACCGAGGGAAAAGGGAACGTGGAAAACGCAACAATGTCCCGACGATATGGATAGACGCTCGGGGAAAAAAAAAGTGTGTGTGTGTGCACGCGTCGATTTTTAATCCGACCTTTTTTACGCATCAACGTACGCTGATGCTTCGCGCGTGTAAAATAAAAAGAAGAAGAGTATACACAACGCCGCGCGAACGAAAAAAAAGTAGAGAGAGAGAGGACGGTTGACCGTGACCCTGGGACGCGTGGACGCGCATCTATTTTAGCGATCGTCGCAAGCTCTCCCCCTCTGATGTGTCTTGTATATATACGTATACGCTTACGCACTTTGTCTCCTCTCAACGCGATTCGCAGTTGTACACTGCGATGCGTAATTTATTAATGACGCTGGAAACGTTCGGTATCATTGACCCTATATATGTGTGCTTAGTGTATAGTGTTCCTAAACCGAGGTGTACAGGATGTATGTGTATGTGCGTATATACCGGTAATTCGATTGAGATCGTTATAGAAACTTGGATTCGGACAATTGCGCGCTTGGTGTGACTGAACCTTTCTAGAGTACAGAGAACAACATTATAATTATCTACCATACGAGAGCGAAAAAAAAAATTTTAAACTCGTTTGAAATTCGACCTGTAGACACACTCTCGTCGCCAAATGGTTCAAAACCGATTTTTCGTCGTACACGCGCGATAAGATCGCGTACAGTATTACATACACACACACATAAAAAAAAAATAATGATTCCAGAACAACGACGATACATGTGGGTACCAGCGCATGCAGCATCGCAGAGAGCGGGGTCAACGAGTGCGCGAGCCGAGTATATAGTAGAGGGAGTCGTACAGAGAGTGAGAGAGAGAGAGGGAGAAGCAGCAGCCGCCGCGTATTAGGTGAAGGGAGAGAAGACTTTTATTCGGGCGAGGAAGTCGCCGATTGGTAGTATACGCGCTTACCGTAGGGTAGCGATCCGCGCGCTCTGTGTGTCTCTCCGCTGCTTTTTAGCCTGTATATAAGTGTATTTAGTAGACGACGAGTAGCCACCGAGTAAACTGCGATCACGATCCTCCAACGCGCTTTGTTGTGTTCCGTTTGATCGTGTTCAGAGTTTCCCGACCCCTCCTGCAGCAGCTAGTAGTAGGTAGTAGTTGGAGAACACGCGCCAACAGTCTTTCTTCGGCGCTGCGCGCAACAGCTCAGTTCGAACCGAGCGACAGAGTGGATCAGACACACGGCTGCAGGTTCAGACAAGTGCGAGATCGTAGGGGTGCGAGATTTTTGCAGTGAAGTGTTGTTGTGAGTTGGTTGGTTGGTTATTGTTTGTTTTTTTTTCTTTTTTTTTATCACTGAGTTTTTGGTTATAAGTAACAAGAGAGTTGATTCTGTTTGCTTTTAATTCTTTTTCATTGGTGTATAAGTATAGCTGCGAAAGATCAAGCAGTCGGTTCTATGCGTATAATTGGTGTAATACAATCCTGGAACTGTATATTAGATAGAAGCCCTGTGTGGACCGCTACTTGTGCATCTGACATTCTATAGCCAGTTTAATTTTTAATTCGTCGTCGTGCTTCTGGGAACAAGCAATAAAAAGAGAGAGACTTTCTCGTGTAATCAAGTTTTTAATCTAATCGATTTTCTCGCCTACTTTTATTACAATATACCGATCGACCGATCGATAGTAAAAAAACAAAAATCCGTCGTCGTTATATGAAGCTCCAAAACGGAAACGGTCTATACACACCTCATAAAATGTTGTTCTCGTCTCCACCCATGACTTTCACTCCCACAAAATTTCAAAGCCGATATTCAAATTTTCCCGCGAGCACGTTTCGTTTATACCTATATACGACCTAGTTTAATTATCGTGATGTCGTGTGTTGTACACCTCTCCCGCCTTTGAATTTCAAGCACGACAAGTGTCCGCATGCACGACTTCTATATATATGCCATTGATTTTCACAGAAACCGTCGACGAGGCAGCAGCAGCAGCAGCACAGCGGACTGTCGGCCAAGAAGATCGAGGAGCCGTGTAAAATCCATGAAAAGAGCCAGGAATTCAAGGAAGCCATGACCGTCTGTCGCACTCGTGTGCCGTGGAGGTTCTCCTTCAACTTTTTCATAGCACTGCTCGGTAAGCTGCAGTTAAATTTTTTTTGCTTTGCAACATTTTGCGGGTAGAATTTACATTGCACGGACTTTGTCATACAACACCGCGCATCAGTGACGGGAATATCGGTATGTAATTTAGGCGCGATTTGAAGAAAGTTTGAGTGCAGTCGCTCGGAAATTAGTGTTTGTCGCGACGGTTATGTATACTGCGCTATTTCTTTATTTCAGGAACAATAAAATTCTCGTAAAATTTCATCGGCTGTTTGCTCGGCAAAATGTTTTATTTAAAAACACTCTGCAATCACTACGAGATTGAATTGCCGTTGCATGACGAAAGCGAACGATATTGTTTTTTTTTTTATATTTAAAACAAAATAATATACGCTTCGTATCTCGTAATTGTTTATCCGCTGACTTTTTGTTGACACCTGCAAACACGATTTTTCCATAGAAATCTAAGAAGACATACGTATTAATTTATTTATTCCCGACGCAAAACATACAGCTCATTACCGGTTTCTGTTTGCGCATTTCTAATGTTCGTTTTGCGGTTGTTCTCCGATACATCACGTCGCAACGCGATATCCTTTGGATGTGCGCGAAGACAAAAATGTAGAAGTAGTATTGATATAAAGAAGAAAAACATTACGATCGTCGACAATCGAGTAATGAGTAGATTACGACGAGTGACCGGTATGGAGCGGATTGTCTTACCATGTGTTCGAATAGATTTTGCGCTCGTTTAACGACACGTGCTGGATATAAGCACACGTATAAAATATACGCGTCTCATTAATACACACGATAGCTTGGAAAATTCAATCGGTAAGCAACAAATTTTGCAATTTAGAAACATTTTTACCGATTGTTTTTCACACACACAGGACAGCGTGTACTTATGTAACGATATTGTGATTCAACCGTTTATGGTACATATACCTATAACAACAGATCGTTTATGAACTTAGTCATATGTATATCAGCCAGGGATAAATTGAATCTAGATCTCTACATCTATTCTCGGAAAATCGGCTAAATTTCACGTTTCGTCGTCGTACAGTCGGTCGATCCTTATCTCCGATATTATGCAAAGATTAAATCATTGGCTTCAATTATTTCTATTATATAATAAAAAAACTCGTTTCTCTCTCTCTTTCTCTCTCGCGTATATCGGATTTATACGGGCAAAACGAGTTCTTTTCACGGTATAATCATTTCGAGCCTTATTACATAACGCATCGGATTACCGTTAAATACATAGTGTAACTATAGTCCAGATAATAATGTAAGCACATATATACCCATATAAAACGTTTTGTTTACGAAAATATACCGTATACTCTATTTTTGCAGTCTCGGTAATAATGCTCTTTGGAGAACTGGGCTTGATACCGAACCAGCAGATCGGCTTCTACTGCAACGATCCGAAAATCTCCTTCAAATTCACCGGCGACTCCGTGTCGACGGTAGCCCTCATAGCGACGACGATATTGGCTCCTGCGCTGGTGGTAAGTTATACCTATACATTAATATATTTGCACAACAATTCGGCATTTGAAATAAGTGCTAACACAGAGGGAAAAAAATGCTTCTTTTCCGCGAAATAATTGCTAAAACGCTGGCGTCTGTTGTTTACACAACACTCGACCGCATATATGCATCACCGGAATATCGACGCATGCAAATTCGAGGAGTGCTCGCGCGACGAGCCGAGCCAATAAATGAAAATCTAAAACGAGCGAATGCATTATATACGTATGTATGTATGTATGTATGTGTATGTGCTGTAGATCTGGGCGACGGAATGGACGTGCTACAGCTCGGACAGCTACAAGAGCTTGGAGTGCGGATCGAGCTCGAGGAGTAGGCAGTTCTGGCAATGGTACGGCTACTACACGCTCGGATGGTGGTACATGCTCTTCATAGTCGAGGTCACGAAGGTCGTTGTCGGAGAGCCTCGGCCCCACTTCATCGACAGCTGCAGGCCCAAAGAGATCGTCAATTGCACCGATGAGTTAGTATCTATGTATATTATGTGCATTGCACTCTCGTTCAATTTTTTTTTCTGCTCTACTCTACTAACAGGGCTATACTCGAATTTTGAATGGAGGAAAGTTGAGAAATAATAGCACAATTGACGTATGCATTTTTCTTTCAGGTACAAAAGGCTGTACACGTGCACGAACACCGAGCTATCCTGGTTCTACGTCAACGATTCGGACAAGTCCTTTCCCTCAGGGCACTCGGCGCTCTCGATGTTCACGGCCACCTTTTTAGTCGTGAGTATAGCAGCAACATTTTCACCATTACACCCAAAACCGCCAACCATATACATACATACACCATCACCCCTCCCGTGAATGAAACCACCGCTCGACCGCAGCCGCGGCGCAATCCCTCTGCCCTCATTTCCATAAACATCTCCCATCCGCCATAAGAACCGCGAATCTAAATACTAACGCCACGCGTTGTCCCTTTGGGACGACTGTTTTACACCGCACACAGTGGTACCTGCAGAGCCGTCTACCGAACCGACTGGTCCTGATCCTGGTGAAGCCGTGGCTCCAGTGTTTGGCCATCCTCTGGGGCGCAGGTTGCTCGCTCTCGCGCATCACCGACAATCGTCATCACTGGTGGGATGTGGCCGTAGGTGCCGGCCTCGGTATCGGCTTTGCCATCTTCGTCGTGAGGGTCATGTGCAAGGGATTCAGAGGCAAGATCGGTGGTAACTCGGCGCTGGACGGTTCGCCTCATCCCAAAGGAGGAGTTGGATTCGCCAATGCCAACAAGAGGCACCAGAGTATCAAGAAGCTGCTGAGCAACAGCAGCAGCGCCGATGTACCCGATGCTGGGAGAGAGATGGGTGATATGCCTACTACCTGGACCGCGTGATAGGGGAAATGAAGATATAGAGGTGTGCAAGTGCTCTGGAGATACTTAAGTGTGGGCAGGATTTTCTTGTATTATATATGCCTCGTTCATATTGGAATATGTAAGAGTATTGCTTTGCATTCGATAGTTTTTTAAGAGAGTGATTGCTTTTCGACATAAGATTTGTGTGGTGGGGGGATCGAGTGAAATAGCAGCCCCTGTGTCTAGGCAACTTTCACGCACAGCTGTATGCTCGGTGAAGGAGAGTTTTAACTGTACTACACGCCGTTGAGAAATCTTTTACGAATGCATGATTGTAACGATTAGTACTGTAAATAATTTAGAGCGTTGATGTGCCTTCGATATTTTTCGAAAAATTGCATGTTGATTTAGGCGCGCGTAGAAAAAAAGTATAGTATTTATTGCTGCACGAGCAGTGAGTAACGATCATGCGAATGTTATTGCAAAGTTTTGATCGATTGCACCGAGTTGGTTGGTAAAAAATTTTATTTTTATATATAATGAACTCGAAAAATTGTACCAACGCAAATTATCGAATATGTTTGTGAAAATTTAATCCTGTACTTTCAAAACTGGAATCGGATATTTTTAGCAATTACAATTTTTCTCGGTGCAGTCGTTATGACAATTGCGTTAGAGCGCAAGCGCATCTTGTAAAATTCCGCGTTTAGTCTTACAAATGTAAATAGATAATCATAGGAAAGGAATTTCGTGAAATTAATTGGCAATTTTTAAGCTATTCAATTGTTAGTTTATTATGATTGTTCTCTCTCGTCGGAGAACTGTTACTGTAATATAATTATTTATTTTTATAAATACTTGTGTATTTTCGATCGGTGAGCTCGAACCGTTAATTTTAAATTTTACCAAATATCCATTTAGCCCATCTAACATTAATTTTATTATACAATTCTCGATAAAGGTACTATATATTTTAACTTTTAACGAAACAAAACGAAATATGTATTAAATCGCTTCACATTTTTTTTTTTTGTTAAAAAACTTTGATTCAAAGACAATTGTACTACGGCAAAGTCAAAGTTTCAAAGTGTCAACTTACGTTTATTCACTCAGTGCCTGTCTCGCGCGAAAGCACTTTAAAACGTCATTTATACTTTTCAGTTAGAGCCTTAAAACCAACATTGAAAAGAAGTAGAAGAGAGAGTAAAAAAAATGTATACCCTAGCGCCCGCCGAACTATCGACCGCTCGCTCTGCTCTTTAAGGGAAAAAATTCACGTAACATTCCTTCATCTTCGGTCCTTATATTTTCCGCGCGAAAGTTCGGAACGGGAAAATTCGCGTCTCGTTCGAAAAAAAAATTTGTAAAATTCCAGCCACACATTTTTTTCCTGGCGAAAAAAAGAGCAGCGCACTGCAACGTTGTTCGGATCTTGATTAAAGAGCCGCGTGCCGTAGCGTCGAAAGTCCGTCGTTCGCTTTTTTATTTTTATTTTTCAGCCCTCGTTGCTTTGGCTAGCCTTACGTGTGTTAATACTCGGGGATGGGGTGTGCGCGCGAGATTTGCGGAAGAATTTTCGTTTGAACAATTGATTTTTTTTTCTTACTTTCGATGTAATCAGGGACAAAGTATTACGAGCGTTTGTTGCTTTTAATATGTATAGGGTTATCATGAATTTGGGTTATACGCATAATATTAGAAATAAATATTACGAATGAGAATTGTATTTTCCGTAGCGATTATATATTTTTAGTATTTCTGCTCGCGCGACTATTCTTCGTCGAGATCTTCGTACAAAGGTCGACTATTTTTAATAGATGAATCTATATATAAATATTAACCGCTAAGATGAGTAATGTGAATTTATATCATACGTATATATTATTGCATCGTTGAATGATCCGCGAAAGTGCACTTATTTATCGAAACGAAAATCTGTGAAATAATTTCAAAGCCTGATGCATCTCCCGAAATATCGGGACGAGCCGCCTGGCAACTCTATATTATAATGTATCGAAAAGCGATAGTTTAATCCACGCGAAATTAAAGTTCTGAATACGCATTTGAAATGAGATCTACACACACATACACATAATATATACGTAAGAGAAATAAAGAATATTTTCAACTATACAAAATTATCGTCGCTTTATTACACGTTCGATCAATCCCACCCCTTAACTACTTAACAACGAACGCACACACGTCAATCAACGGTTCCTTCCAACCCGTTTGTCCTTATCAAAAAAAAAAAAAGCTCTATATATACCTATACCCGCGCATCCGAGTTCACCTATATAAAAGGCAAATCAAACGAATTCCAGCGCTCGCTGCAATCAAGATAAAAAAAGAAGCGCAGTGTGTGTGTGTGTGCATGTACATCAAGATCTGGCGCTATCAGCGCGATTTTCGGCGCACCGCGCTTATATACGAAAAAAAAACAACCTGAAAGCACACATAGATATACGCGGAGAGAGCTGCAAAAAAAGAGGAGCTGGATTTGACGCGGCACGCGCCGTAGAGGGAAAGAGTTGCAGCAGTAGCAGCGGGAAAAACAAAGAGGGAGAGAGAGAGAGAGAGAGCTCGGAAAAAGACAAACGGCCCGAGAGAGCAAAAAAGCACACCCCTCTCTCTCTCGTGTATATACTATATATACGAGCATTGCTATATCTGTATACATATATAGAGA
>UCQR01097728.1:0-13775 GCA_900474235.1 Cecidostiba semifascia | reverse complement strand
CCGGGTTCAAATCCCGGAGGGGCCCTTTTTTGATTGCTTTACTTATTTTATTCTGATTCTTACCTAATTTAACAAAATAGATATGTTATTCTTAGATACACAAGTTTTTTCATTTTTTATGAAGAAAAACATAACTTCTAAATACGCTATACGATATTATTGATATTGTAAATAAATTGTTATTATTGACATCATATAAAAACATTTAGATAACAAATAGACATTGCTTGTTAGTTTGCGAATCGAAGATCGGAACTCGCAATGTATTTTCTAAGTTGCTTTGTATATGTACAGTATTATGTTTATTTTATGTAAAGTATTGTGATTTTCTCAACGTCTGTTGAATAATAATGAAGATAAAGTTCTTCACTAAATTTGAACTTGATTATTTAAAATTATTATTAATTAAATGTTTTAAAAAACTACAAAAATAACATTTAACATTTTATATTTAATTATTTATAAGTAGACTCTAACAGTACCATCTAGACGAAAGAAAAGAAAAATTTTGTTAAGACTTTGACTTCATTTTAAGCAACAACGTTTTGGATATCTCTTGTCCCCTTATAATTGATAGCATTCATGCGCAGATACCCAGAATTTAAGCAGATCTAAGTATATATCTCTGAACTGAACATTTTCAGACTGAAACATTTAAACGCTTAAAATAATTTGATTCTTTTTTTATAAGTGTATAATTATAATAATGCGAATAATGACATATGAAAGTATCACTGTACATTTTCTTCTAACAATGCTAACTTCAATTTTATCCATAAGAAATAGAAATTTAATTTTTTAAATTAAGTAACATCACCTTAAAGATTAAGATAAAAATTAACTGAGAAGAGGCGGCCTTATTAGGGCCTTATACTTATTTTTCAGACTGCCTGAATCCTATTTTTTGCTCGAGATCTTTATAAAGCGTCATATCCGGCCCGGAGGCCATGCGGCCTCTTGGTCTAGGGGTATGATTCCTGCTTTGGGTGCAGGAGGTCCCGGGTTCAAATCCCGGAGGGGCCCTTTTTTGTCTCTTTTATTATAGAAAATAATTAAACTAAACAGACTATCAATATTTTTAAAATAAGATAGTCAAATAAAGATTTGACAAACCCAAAAAATATCCCACGGTATTTTGCATAAATCGATTATTAAAGAGTAAAAGAATGAATTATTATAAAAAATAATTTTTTAGTTTTTTTAAACAATCGACATTTGCGCTTAACCTATAAGTGCTATTACTCAGATTCCATCGGTGACCCCCCCTCCCTTCCTCCTGAATTTCCTAAGTAACAAAAAACAAGCCTTGATTCGTCGGAATCGGATGGAAAATAAAAAAGATCGCGATGTGTTTAAAGCGTTTTTCGTCCTTCTTTTTCAATCAACAATATCTGCGTATCTTGTGTTACAATCTTCATAAAAAAATGTTTTCTACACTGAAAAGTATCCAACTTTAAAATATAAACAGCTTTGTTTGATAAAAGTTAACAAAAAACGTACAAAACGGAATTTTCTTTTTACGTTCTGTATGACATATATATGAGTGATGAGCCACCTTAAATCTGGATATTCTGGATACTTAATACTGAGTTTGTCACCCTATTACCTATTATACCTATACATTGACCATTCGAACTCCGGAAGACGATGCTAATTCTAACAATATACTTAGTACTACTTGCCACACAGCATGATATATTCCACAAAATAATACGGATAACGGATAACAGATAAGTAGCATACTTACAAAGAAAGATCAACAAAACTGCGGCTGTCCGTTCTCTGTGTCTCCGTGGGTGCGTAGGCGAAGGTTCCCGCGTGTGATGTATATAGTCGACTCATAATATCTCCCATCTTCTTCGTTACTTCTTGTACGGTACAATCCTCTACAGCTCGTAAGCTGACTCTGCTCAATTCGGTCTCGTTCGCGGTCATACTTTTTCTGGTTACCGCCGTTTTAGCCACGCGTATACGCGTTCAACACAAATACGAGGTGACGAACTGACTTGGGAGAGACCAAGGACTGACGGTCATCGAGGCCGCGGAATGTCTCTCTCTCTCTCTCTCTCTCTCTCTCTCTCTCTCTCAGCTGTTGTATGTATAGGTACTGCGGCACACAGCTGTGGCTATAACACCTATACCTATAGTTATACCAGCACAGAGAGCGAGAAAGAGGGAGACAACGTCGCGACGAAAGAGAGGGGAGCGGGAAAGAAGAGAGAGAGAGAGAGAGCGCGCACTGTTGCCCATGTGATTTTGCGCGTTCTCAAGCATCAGTCTTGTGCTCGCTCGGCTCCTGTGGCTGTCGTTGCCCGTAGCCGCGCTCGCGTTTCAAAAATAATATACTTACACGCGATAGAGAGTGCTTCTACAATAGTGTGCATATCCGTGCGCGAGAGCAAGTTATACATATATAGATATACATCACGACGCGTGTGTCAGTGCTGTGTGCAGCGATACTTGGCCATTTAATTTATCTTTCGCGAGTGTATCTTTCCTCGAGAGCAGCATACCATCGACACGATTCTACATACATATATAATAGTGTGCGAGAGTCAGTGTGTCGGTGTGCCTTCGCAGCAGGAGTCGTGCATTGTTGGTGTATACCACCCCCGTAATATACTTACCTGCCAAGCGGACACACGAGGCCTGCAGCAGCGTCGAGAGTGAGAGAGGCCCAGGTCCGCTTTTTCAGAGAACTGGGGTGAGTAGAGAGAGAGTCTTGACTGCAGTCTAACCTCAAAATCAACTGCACGCGCTGTTATAAGCTTTTTGAAAAGGGAAAGTCTTCGGGTTGTTGTTTATACTAGACAACTGTGCCCTTCCTTCGAATACTGTCTAGCAATGATTGTTTTGCTCGGGAGGAACTTGAAAATTCGTCGAGCCTCCATTCCTTCATATCAGTGTATACATACCTGGTGTTCATCTTCGTGAGTAGATATATATAACGTATATTACCTACGGGGGAGCGCCTGATGTTCGCGAGGGTAATTACAACGAGCGAGCGAGTGAAGCATCGATTTTTCCATGAAATTGTAACAAGCGTTACGTTTGTTCCGTTCGTAGGTTTCTCGGTCACGCTATATACATACCATAATACAGAGAGGCTCTATCATGTGCAGTCTCTATTATGAGTCTCTTGGACAGTTGCTGCTGCCAAGCAAGCATTATTAGGGAGAAAAACGATAAACACAATCGGCGACGATGATAAAGGCCAAGAAAACGCTCTCTTATCGCTCGCCTCCTCTCTTTCTCTGCGTAACCTCAAAACCATACTTACGTGGCTATTTTGCGTTTTTTTTTCCTCTTGGCCAACAGGTTGCTTTCCATCGGTCGCTGATGGCAACAACTTTGTCTCGCGTTATTTGCCTTTGTTCCTCTTCGTGATCGGCGTTTTCCGCGTTTGACGTTCACGAAAAAAAAATTTCTCGCTCGCTGCGTTACCAGCCACATTTTTACTATAATATAAGTTATAAGTACGTATCCTGCATTATTTTTTTTTATGACGAACGTTGCAGCTTTTCCTCTCGTGTTCTTACACATGAACGAGTGAATCCTTGCTTTCCGTTGCGTCGCCGCTGTGTTCTTTGTTTCGACCTCACCTTTCTCTTTACTCTCAGCTGCGTTGCAGCCTCTACTTCTTCTCTTATCCTCTCGCTCATTGGCATTGATCTTATATTATACGCGTATAAGTATACTTCTCTTCTAAGTAATCTCCCGCGGCTGCATTTTTCTTGTTTTTTTTTCACGAGGGACTCTGAATCTTAATACTTATTTGCGCGACGGCGATACGAGTCTAGATCTTCGTGTTTACATTAAGATAAGTCCGCGTTTCTCATGACGGCGAAAATCTCTCTTGTGGATTTTCGAGCTCTGCTGTAAACCGCGTGATTGTAGGATAATTCTTTTTTTTTCAAAACTCAGTGTAGTTCGAATCGAAAATGTGCATAATATTATACGGAGGAGAGACCTCTTCTGACCTTGCGTCGAAGCCCCGCTTGTTAAACGAGAGACGAACATTGTTTTTGTCTCTCTCGGTGCTTTTACTAATTAGATTCAATGAGCGATGCTAACGCGCTCGAAAAACGTCGCCTTTAATTGCTCCCTCATGCGCGTGCGCGCATACATACAGCCAATATCGGGAGCTTTTTTTGCAGACACGAGCCATTCGTAGAGAAAGATTTTTACACTCGAGTCGAACTCATTATTGTAATAGGGGACTGCTTCTTCTCTCTCTGCGAATCGCTCGACTCTAGAGACTACAAAGCGAGAGAGAGAAAGAGAAAAAAGAGCTACTGCGTGCTTTGAAAAGGGAGGGAGCTTTTACTTTTAATTTTCAGAAGACTAGTCTTTTATTTCGACAAAATGCGTCAGACAAATCGCTTATTTCTTCGACGGAACATACCCACGAGGACGTATTCTAATTAATGTGTATTAAATTGCATTAGCAGCAGAAAACGGTTCGGTAACTTTCGTATCAGTCAGAACAGAGATGAAGCTTTGCACACACAGTATAATAATATCGAAAAAAAAGCAAGCGCATATATTGGATAACAGCTGAATTCTATGTACAACACGAAATGAAAGTAAAAGCATATAGTATAGTCTCTCGCATCCGAGAGGAAAAGAAGGCAGCAGCAGCAGCGACGATTACGTTGTAACAACGTATCGCTCATTCAATCTTCCGCTTTCATTGAGGCAGCCGATGTTGCTGCGCGAAGAGTATAATATTGTACACACACACACACACGCACATAGAGTAAAAATGAACTCGTTACACACGCTATATTATATTCCTCGAGCGCATCTTCTTTGGACACTTTTTTTTTACCCGGAATCTACACGCACACATCGACTATCGATCCGTATACAGAGAGCAGGGGTGGATGACGGGATGTATAAGGTGTACACACGCTGGCCAGCAACACACAGGATACACAGACGGCTTCTTCTATATACGCCCCCTTTTTTCCGTCCCGAGGCTACTCCCATTACTTTTTTTCTTATATGTCTGCACTCACGTGTGCTCGCCTGAGAAGCTCTCCTATACCTATACTTATACATGCGCTTCGACCCCACCGAGATTTTCCTTCGTCGGACCACCGCTGAGCGCCTGCAGGCGGGATGTGATTTTTTTGTCGATTTTTTGCGCTTTTGGAGGAGGGTATGCAATATACTCGCGAAAAGAAGTTAGCAGTAGTCGATTTTATTTTGGTGGATGTGTAGGATTTGGATTCGAGTGATTAGCTTCGAGATTGAAGCTTTGTTACAGTGCGTATGTGTAATATTGTTTTAGTTGATGATTGACCTCGATAATCAATTTACATAGCACTTGACTTGTTAAACGCTCGCAGTAAGAATGCTTGTTTTGTAAACAGCTGTGTGTGTGCCTGGATTCCCCGCAATATTATAGCGACGTCATTTGGTGAAGCTTCAAATCATACACTCTTTTAACGTGTATTTTCAAAACCAGAACTTTATTGGTATATTCGTAGTAAATTCGATCATCAACTAGTTCAATAATATATTTAATAGATTAAGTATATACAGCTGCCACTTGCAATCAGTGATTTTTAATTTTTTCAAATGAAAAATGTACACAAGTTATGTATAACATAATGTGGTTGTTACACATATATGTGAAAATAAATAGGCAAACAAAAACAATCGTTTTGTATATACTTCGTATACAAAAATATCCCGTACCGAAAATATCCCTATATAAAATACCGAAGTCCTATATAAAAAAAAATAATGTACAGATATATTCACACCTCTACAATATTTTTACTCAAACTCCTGCATTCGCATCAGGTCAAAAAGAAAGGAGGATGACACATACCAAACAGCTACACTAGCGCACATGTCTCTCTTCGTTATACAACAGCACTATAAGTATGTACAGATCCCTATAGCGCGATTATAAATTCCGGCGACTTTGCAATCACGTCGGCTGTTACGCGCGACACACCGAGAGCATAGTCAAAAACTTTCGAAGCATAATAGCTGCTGCTGCTGCTTGCGGTTCGAGAGGCGCTAACGGGATTATGCGCAGCTATAAGTAAGTGTCGTATGTATAGATATGTGATATATACACATCAGTCGATCGATTTTCGCTTCGGTGCGGCTGTACTCGAGTCGTCGTCCGATTGAGAAACGCCAATTTGGCTTCTTCTTCCGTCATCGTGATCGAATTTCGTGCTTCTAATATACATAGCTCACATATATGAAGATCAGCTTATAAAGATGAAGAAAAAAAGAAAAAACAAAGAGGGAACGAATTAAAGGCTGCCGTATACGTACGTATGCACGTGTCTCAAGGGGCCTTCCTGCAAGCTGCTGTACGAAAGGCCTCGAGAGTAGCAGCGACTATTTACGTCCCACAGCTTCTCGATTGCACTTCAGTATATACTGCGGTGTATAGAGAGCTGAACTTGCGTCGTCGTCGTTGTCGTCAGGTATATACCACACTGCAGTACACGTTATAACACACACAGAAAGAGAAGCTGCGCTAGTATATACCGCGAGAGGTAATAGCGTCGACACACAACAAACAACCGCACCGCGATATCAGCAGCAGACGCGCGTGATAAGTGTGTCCACAAAAGCGAGAGAGAGAGATAGAGGTGAACGACACCTGTGCAGTGCAGCATATACACATCGACGTTGTAGTAGTTATAATCGAGCCGACAAAGATTCGAAAGCCTCTCTTTATTTATATGGATCTCGTGTGTATCAGAAAATTCCTAAGCCGCCACACGACACACTAAACTTTATCGTATATAAAATATATTATACGAAATCGCCAGAGTTATACACATTATAAATAAATACAGTTCCGCAAGCGGTCGTTGCGCAATAATTTTCTATTTCCGTGACGATGCGCGCGCTCACTCGTCCTTATATATATGAACCGAGGAGGGAAAACGAGAGAGCCCGAGAGCTGAATAATAATTGAAGCGCGCGTGCAAAGCTTTCGGGTATAATATATATAAGGACGCGTTGCACTGCGCAGGTGATAAGCGTGTGTATAGAGGCTCTCACTCTTTCAACTTCTTTTTCATCCGGGCGGCCCCTATCTCTCCTCGTCGTCGTGTCTTCCTTTGTAGCTGTCCTTATACGCGCGTACGTGCTTCCTCTCCTGATGATGTCGTGTCTTGTGTTGTTTTTCTCTCTACTATACAAATTTGCCCCTGTGAGCTTGTATAAGCAGGGACTTTCCTGAAAATTGCGTGTCTCTATGGTGGAAGCCAATTAAAAATGTACTTACTAGCTGCAGTCGAAATAATTGAGGAAGGTAGCTTTGAATATCCTTTATCTTTGGAAAATGATACTGGAAAAGTGAAGCATTTTAAACTGAAGTTGCTAGTTGTCGCTTCTATTATGGTTGCTTGGTTTGTAGAATTAAAAAGTTTTCAATTTAAATACTTTGATTTTTATAGCTTGATAGCTGGCTCTAGATTCTAGATTTAGACGATGATCAATAAAATGATTGTTTTTAGTTTATAATTTAGATTTTGTGTATCAACATTATCATTTTTTAACCTCAAAAACTATAATGCATTGTAATCTGCATTCCTTTGAATAATACTTGTTTTGACAAAGAAGATTAATCAAGTGAAGTTGTATAATAAATAAATTGTAAAATATTAGTTGAAGTTTTGCAAACTCCTTAGCCATCAAATCAAATCAAATATTAAAAAACTAAGTATAGTTTGTTAGTATATGTAAAATATCTCGTTATCTTTTGGTTAATACACGATGAAGAAAAGCAAATGACTTATAAGTATTCAGTCTCTGCAGCGCGCGATAAGAAAAAAGAAGAAGTGAAGAGAGGAAAGAAAGAAGCAGGAATGTATACAGCTTTGACGCATCAGCCTTTCATGAGAAATCTTTGTTATACTGCTAACAGCGCAGTCAAATACCAAAAACCCTTACTCACCACCTCAAACTTACTCTTTCTCTCCTCTCGATGCGACTGAAATAGCCGACAATTAAAATCCAGAAAATCAAGGAGAAAACACACCATAAATTCAAGAATATTAGAAGGATCCAAGCGAAAACCGCCGGAAAAGTAACGGCACAGCGATATAATTGAAAATTGTCAGGATCAGCGAAACTAAGGCTATAATGAAAAGTATGGAAAGTTTTGATTCGAAACCTTGAGAGCTCTTGGCTCGACACAGCTGGTACACCGACACACCACATCGGCTCGACGAAGTAGTAGTGTATATAGTAGAGGGAGAGAACGGCGTCGATGCATTGTGTGAGCTGGCTCTTAGCTCCTTCGTGGAATAAACGGAAAACCGGGTCAAAAACCTGCGAACCAGCCGTCGCCGCCGCCGCGAGAGAGGAATAAAGAAAAGAATATAGCGGCTCCTCGAAAATGTGTCTTCAACCGCGGCGGCATTTCATTTGGATGATGATTCACACTGATACACACAGTAGTAGGTGCGCTGACCCGAGCAGTATAAACTTTAGCAATATATTTTCTAATATTCCACGTTGTACATATTATACAAGGCGGCGACATTCTTTTTACTCGCTCTGTTTTCGGTCGTTTTTTACGTCGACTAACCTCGTTTCGCTTAATTAATCATAATCGCTCGTTCGCTCGCGCTGCTGCTGCTCATTCGTTCATTTGTGTATGACTCTCCCTCCTCCTCCTCCTCCTCCTCCACACGATTTGGCCTCGTGCAATGCTGTATATACACTACTTCGTAACAGGCAGTTCTCTGGATAATATATGTAGAAGAGAATTTCCGCAGTAGTATACATACGGATTAATTTTTGTTTTCTTGTTAGCAGTAGCTCGAGAGGTAAAAAAAAATATGGTTACACTCGCTGGAGTTAACAAACGTTCTTGTTTTTTTTTTTTATTAATTACGCAAGCCCGCACTGAGTTTCTCAAGCTACTTACATAATGAGCGCATGTTAAAAATGCCGGTTAATACACACACTGCAGTGTGAACCATAGAGTTTCGCCGAGTCGGTTATATTTTCTTGCAAATGTTATATTCAGCTTTGAAAATTTAATTTTCCTTTTTATCAGTTTGAAACACACGAGGAAGCTCAAAATGAAGATATCAACGATTCAGCGATGATTACGTGCCTCTTACTCCATAGCCGTTGATAATTTAATCACCACACGATATATACATCAGTTATAGCTGTGCTCACACGTGAGTAAGTGTATATAGTGAAAGTGGAAACGATTAAGGAGCTATTAGTATTTCGTGTAGCACATCCTACTATGCTTTTTCACTCTCACTGTATATATGCGTAATAATACTCAAGCGTGGCTGACTGCATTTCAGCAATTCTTTATTCATAACCGGATGGATATGATCATAAGTAGGCTACTGATCCCTATGTATATATAAAATTCGACTTTCAACTGGCGTAACACCCACGCACAATATTTTCGGCTATAAATGTCGCAAAGTATCGCCAAGTACAGATATTCAATTATGGCATTTCACAAGCATCAGTTACTTCACCTTATTTACCTTCGTTATCCAGAAATCCATCAGCTATACACCTCTTCGCATTTGAATTTCTTCGCCGCACTTTCTCTATATACTATTACGCGTCCGGTCACTATTTCCTCTCCTCTATGGCAATTACATCAGACTTGTTTTTCTCTCGACGATGAGCAGCTTCGTAATCGAATCCAGTGACAGAACGCTTGTTAGTAGCTCTCCGAGGGAGCGTTTTCATTTCCTCTGTATCCAGTTGATGTGGTAAATATGTACTCAAAGTTGTTGATGTCTGCAGACGTGAGCCCAAAAAGTGGTTTAAGGTCTCGAAAAGACACATCGATTAACGAATCCAACACACTTATAGCATGGTCGTGTAGATACTTTTGGAGAATTTGTTTATACCAAGTGTGAAAAATATCCCGCGGTATATAATCGATGAAGATAATCTTTGGCTGCTCAACATCTGTTAATTGGACTCGAGGACTAGCTCTCGAATCGATGTACTCGAGTTTGGTCGTATATAGATAGGACATCAATAACGATACGTCGTCGAATCATATCTTCAATGAATGAATTTTATAACTGATGATATGACACATATAATATCATCGATAGGTAGACATCAAGAAAGTAGAGTCACGATTCACTTGCTAATTGCCATATCGGAATTCAAATAATTAGGCCGCACGAGAGAGAGAATATATATCGGCAATGCGGATGCTTCCTCTCTCTCTCTCTCTCTCTTCTTTTTTTTACCGTTCCGCGTGTGCACTCTCGCTATATAAAACTTTTTCAATGCCACACTTCCTGGACGTGATCCAAGAATTTCGGTGCACCGACCCCCGTAAATGCAAGACCTTCTTTTGTCATTCTTCAGGCCTTATCTCTGCAGTGCATCATTCAACTTTGTGATATGTATATACCGAAAGCGCTTTGTCGCATCATCGTTTTATATATTCCGCAATAAATATACACGGACATCCAGCTAACTCTAATTTTATACACACGAGAGACTCTGGGCTATGTATTATTCCAGTGCGGTAACATTTTTCATTCTCTCATTTGTTTTTATATACGCCGACGAAGCGATTAATTTCGACGATGAGGACAATCAGTCAGGGAAATTATTTTAATCGAATATGCGGAACGCCATTTTTGTGTATATTTTTACGACTTTATAGTCGTGTACACAAGGTTGTTGATACAGAATCGTCAAAGGTCGTCGTTGGTGTTCGCCTTGTCGAGGAAGCTTTTGTGTTCGTTGCGACAATAAAAAATGAGTCAGTGATCGCAACGGTGAAAGGTGCCTGTATGTGTATATAGCTATATACGAGAGAGAAATGATTATCTTTGGAATTAAGAGCAGAAGCCAATGATGACGACGACTGTGATGTCCAAAGAGAGAGAGAGAGAGATGAAATTCGGGGCTAATCGAAGTTTCGGTCGAGCAGTTATATTATCTCGGCAGTAAAATTCAGAAGCCGTGTTTCCGCGCAAACGTTTTCTTTCTTCCTCATTCGCCGCATCGATCAAGCAAATAGCCAATTTCAATAAAAGCTGTTTTTCACAAAACTGTTAAAGTTTTTCGCTCGACTTGATAAATATACTTCTCGCTTAAATTGGACTTTCTGTGTATATTTATAACCGTCGCAGTGCTAATAAAGCAGCTGTAGCGCGAAAACTTTGCTGAAATCGATAATAACGAAGCATTGTTTATTAGCGTCGTTTCAAAGCGAGTATAATTGCGCGCGGACATTATTGCGCAATATATAATCAAGCAGCAGTTTTGACACGAGTCGCTTGTATATTTTTTTTTCCTAATCTTGAAGAGCAAACAGTGCGACGCTGCATCTATGTATGAGATGCTGTGTGTGTTGAGATTGACATCGTGTGGGTGCCGAGACATGAAAACGTCGCTTTCAGGCTAAAAATGAACACACGTGCGCTCGTGGTGGTGGTGGTGGTGCCACGTTCTTTCGAATGATTGAACCCCTCGAAGACTAATATCGTTGTTATAACTGCGTGGGATGAAGATGAGAACGATGAGAAGACACGTGGAGCCGCTTTTCACGTCTTCAATCTTCGCTTCGTGACTCTATTGGCTTTTTTGAGATTTTTTTTACATTGAAATATAGTGCGTTGCGAGTATTATATCTTGAAATAATATAGAGAGGATATTTGACATTCTGCAGAAGGACACTTGTCTTCAACAGAAATTTAATTTTTACTTTCACGTTTTCTCTATCAGGAGGAAGCAAAAGTAAATATTTTGTATAATGATTATTTTAAAAATTACAAACATACTTTTTCAAACTTATTGTACAAAAATGTAGATGGTATTACTAGGGTCCAATTAATACTCATCATAAATACTCGTAAAAAGATATAGTAGTTTTTTAAACTATGTAAAGTACATGTTACGCAGATACTGCTATTTGGTGATTGCTTGTAATCATGCTACACACGAGGCTGCACAGCTACACACTTAGCTACAATTATTTCCTCCTTCGACGCCATTCACCTGCTAAATTCACGCCACTCGAAAAAATTTGTTGTTTATGACTCTTTGTCAACGTGAAAAAGACAAGTGCTTATAGCTGCGCGTAGACGCAAACACGTTCTCTCACTCTCACTCTCCTGTACATACTGACAGAGTCGTAAACAAATTCGTGATTTCGGTTTAATCTTTTTAAAAAAATTTAGTAAACGTATCTCGTCTTAATAATATTATGACGATTAACCGAGTCTTCACACAGCTGCAGATACACAGCATCTGTAAAGCATCAAACTGCTTAGCGATGTCTAATTGATCATCCAATTTTCGAGCCGCGAAATATCACACAAGTGCGCGATACGATGCGCACATCCGCCGGCGCCGAAAACTCCGCAGCAGCAGCTCTAACAACATTGTTTACGCTGTGAATCACGATTATATATAGTGACGTCCTCCTTTCGAAATAACTTCACGCGCGAGTTTTTAAAAATATTTTCGCACACGTCGCTCTCGACGAAATGAAAAGAGAGAGAGAGAAAAAAAGCCGAGTTAAAGCTGTGCAAACATTTGAAAAGTCCCCCTCAGTCGTTTCTTCTTCAGCTTTTATACACGTGTTCCTATATAAATGTATATGCTTATGTATTTTACTTCAAGATATACTCGAGACAAACAATAAGCAGCTGCTGGAGCGTTTTGACCCATGATTTCTTGTTCTCGACATCAAAACTTTTCCATTTGACTTCACACATTATAGACTCGTTATCTCCCATTGCTTTATCGATGTTTCCATGTATTAATTGTTTGTTAATCCACGCGATGATCTAACCGCTTTGTTATAACGAGAGACACTTCATTTTGTTTATACTTCTCTCTGAAGTGTCAACATACGTATACACACGAGGTTTGTCCACACTAATATTCTTCCGTCGAAAAGATAATACAACTCAATTTCTCAACAGAGCCTCGAAAAAAAAAATCTTCTGTATAATACTTGAAAAATAAAAAATAAAATTCTCGCAACGCAAAGTTTGAGAACGGAAGGTAACAACTGCTGCTGCTGCATACGGTATATCCCACTCGACAGGGGATGGCTTCGAGGAGGAAAAAAAAGTCGAGCTAGTTGCACGACACAACTTGAGAAATAACTGCTGTTCCGTATATCCGCTTATAACCGAGCCTCTCTCCCGAGTATTCTCGAAAAAGCACGGGAAAAGTTTTTGAGATAGAAACATCAGTGCTTTTTTGAGTTTTTTTTTGTTTTAATCAGAAACGTTAATCCTCTTACTGTAAAAAATGTATAACTTATACAGTTCTTCACAAGAAATAATATACTGTGTATAACTTTAGCCCATCGGATATAGGAAGCAGTAGTAGCGGCATTTCGGCCTATAATATCGATTCGAAGCGCGGCTCTCTCGGTATTTACCTAGAGACTCTAGCAGCCGCAGCATAAAATCAATTTCAATCTATCAAGAGAGAGAGAGAGAGAGAGAGAGAGAGTTGGAAATCGCTCTTTACCGCATGAAATTTACACAAGGGGTGTCTTTTCAAGGCTCCTCTTCCTCCTCCTGCGTACCGACGAATCAAAAATTAAATAATTCATCCTATGTGGCCTATAGAGTCATGATGTATATACATATACACTCTATTCGGGAAATAAAAAAAAAACACAAGCATCAAACGCCACGAGAGAAAACGTGTGTATACTCGCCTTGTAGTTTCAAGGTCTCCGTCCATTTTTAGTGGACGCGCAACGACAGACATCAGTGTGTATATACATGTGTGTGTGTGTGTGTGTG
>UCQR01097727.1:0-20227 GCA_900474235.1 Cecidostiba semifascia | reverse complement strand
AAAACACATAACTCTTCACAGCCTCCATAATTCTTCCTCTCCGCCCATAGTCAGCGGCATTTCCAATTCCGCCGTCTCAAAGCCTGATGACCGTTTGACCTCGACTCGGCTGTCGTGGCTTGACGATATCGGAGAATCTGACAGTGATCTGTTGCACCTTCATGTTGGGCGTTAGGAAATCATTCAACGAGCTGACGCCTGTTCGTGCCAGCCGATCGAACGGGAAGTTCATGGGGCGCAGATCCGGATATTTCAGATCTCTCAGCCCGCAGAAGCTCACTCCCTCGCGACAACCCGTTGGATCTCTCTGGTTCACCTGAATTCAAGCATTTTTCATGGTAAAAAAAAATCATTAATTATAGATAATACATAATCTGCATCTTTTTTATCGTCAATTGAAAATTTCTTACTTTGTCCAGCTCGTAGTTGGTGATCATGACGAACATGTCCATGGGGTAGCCACTTTTGGTGCCCTTGGGTACAAGCATGTGTTGCGGCCAACCACATCCGCAGAAGTTGAACGCGTCATAGCTGGCGACGTTCTGATCGCTCGGTCGGTTCAAGTCGACGTTGCGGAATGTCGCCTCGAACGGAATGGTCAGCGATGAATCAACCGACTCTCTCGAGATCACATTCTGTCCTCTCCGAACTGCACAGCGTACATATAAGAAAGATAAATCCTATCATTATACTCATCCTTATATAGTTTTGTATAAGAGCTAAGTCTTACGCTGAGTCGTAAACTTGTCCATCTCGATCATGAGCATCCTCTGATCGTGGAAGGTTAACTGTCTTCCAGTCTCGTCGAATCTCGGCGCAATGAAGATCCTCACGGTACCAGTAAGCTCTTTGTTATTAGTATTGTTCACGGTAAGGTTGTACGAGAAATCGTCGTGATTGAGATGCGTCAGTCGAGCCATGATAGATCCTCTAGGTGTAAAGTCTAGTCCGCGAGACAGGTCCACGTCGCTCTTGGACCAGTGGGTGTTGAGGGTGTTGGGGTTGGCACCAGGTGTGTTGATGCGGATGTCCGCAACATCGACGCCCGGAAAGACGAGCTACGGATATACGATTATAGAATGTACATATAAATATATAACGAAATCAGAAAATACAATAATCACCTGTTCCACAGTGTAGGGTGGCAGGCTGTCCTTGAACACTTGGAAGACAAAGTCGACGTAGGCGTGCCATCTGTAGAAAACCGGATCCCTCATCGCCGTCGTCGCGTCGCCCATGATGGTGAACGGCTCCTGAAATCGGAATCAACCTCAACGATGAGCGACTGTTCTTCGGAAATATAACTACCATAATAATATATAATCAGTATACCAGGTAACGATGATCAGGATCGTGAGCGAAGGATATGGCGACGTGTCCCATGTTGTGGACATCACCGTAATATGCCGGATCGGGACTGAGAATGCTGGCTTCCATCATGTTGCCAAGAATATCGATACCCGTAACTTCATCGAGCTGAATAACGCCACCTTTGCCGTTGCGCACCTGTCTCGTGTGCACCGCCTCCATCAGCCTGTCTTTGTAGAGTTCAATGTCGGACAAGTTGAACCTCATCGCGTCGGCAGCTCGGTTCACGTCGGAGAGAACGAAGCCCGCGGGTCTGGCAGGCCAAGCTCTACCGGCCACCATAGAGTCGAGCTTCGGATAGTAGGCCTCGGGAATGGGCTCGCGTAGGTTCATCAGGCGACGTGCTCGAGGCAAGTTGTTGCAGAGACGCTCGATGTTGTATCTGTGCAGTAGTTTAACGGACGATTTAACTGAATTGCGGAGAGGGCACGTCGCTGTTCTTGGATAGAAGGGGATGAGGGACTTTATCTTTGTTCGATAGTATATACATGTGGTTCTCGGCTTTTCGCAGTTTGACATTATTCATTAAAATCATCAAAATCCATACCTTGGATTAACGTCAAAATCTCTCTCCTCACTTATCACGGTCAAGAGAGACAGAGAGTTAGTGAGAAAAATTAAGTTTCCGAGATCAATCTCACGGCTCACGAAGAAGAAAAAAAAGCGACAAACGTCTGGCTAAGAAAGAAATCAATAGAGCGCTGCAGTCTCCGTCGCGTATAATAAATCATAATTAATCGTCTTTTATAACTTGAGCTCAATTTATACCTGGCCATAATTGCATGATGCATGTAGTAAAAGAGCTCGCCTCGCCTGTCCTTCTGAACGGCCACCGGGGGACCTTCGAACGGGTAGACGAGATGCCAGTGCCAGTGATGGAGATTGATGCCGACGTCCTCGCGCCAATAGGCCACCCTGTGCTCCGGGTCCGCATCCGTTGCCGTCCAGTCCAAGGGGATCTCGATGGCGTTCTGTGTATGTGTGTATATGTGTATAGATAGAGTCGAGAGGGAGAACGGTTATTGCCGCTAATCCTATTTCCGAAGATCGTCGGCGTTTTACTGCTAATTGAGACCGCGCGCTTTGACTATAGGGGATACGAGTAGTCAATTTACATGAAACTTGGAGCCGAGAGAGAGAGAGAGAGATACGCGGAGCTTTTGGCCTACTACTGATAATGCTATTTCAACTTGTTTCGGCTTAGTTTTCGTATGCTGTAATTGTATTGTCGTTATTTCACCCTATACACGAATATAAGTTTCTCTTTCAAAGCAGATAGAGACGACTCAGTGAAAAGTATACGGGAGAGCTGCCGTCTCCTCGGAATCAGCGGAGAATGAAAAATCCATAAAACAGAGAGAAAAGTTTGAAAAGTATATGTAAGTATGAGTTTGACGTACACGTAAGCCGGCGGGCACGACGTTGGCTTCCTCCTTGGCTCGATGGAAGACCGAACTGTCCATGTACTTATCGGGGAAGACCTCGGAGAGTTGGGGAACTTGAAGATGCTTAGTGTCCGGACGATGAAGTATGGCCACGGAGAGGGAGTAGACGAACATCTGGGCGTTCACGCGGTCACGGCAGTACGCCGCTAGAGATAGCAGCTCCTCCACTGTTCGCATACCTTTGGACAGTCGAGATTTTCGTGAATTATATATTGTTCGCAGAGAGAAAAATTACTCGTGAAATTTACTACCTCAATAAAAATTGTAATACGTTTAATATTTAACTCGATATCTCTTTTACAAAAGGGAAAAGTACACAATCGAGTGACAAATCCGTGTTCGTTTCACATATACAAGTTATACATAGTATAGAAAGAGAAAACAAATAAACGGCTGCATACCCATGAAGAGGGTGATGAGATGACCGGCCATTTTTCGATGCGAGGGGAGGAATAACGAGAAGTTATCGCGACGGCTGAGTGATAACGGCAGGCTCAAATCAGGAATGGCGATTTGTTTTATGGGAATCGAGGAGAGGGACTCGCTGCCGAAACGATTCAGGATCCTCTCGGCCATGTTCTGATATTTATCAGGCTGCAACAAACGACCTCTTTAATCAATCCTTATTATGCACATGTGTGTGTATACTATATACACAAAATTTCACAGCTCGTTTATTTATGTGTAAGAAAAATTCGTATACCAAGTAGTTGGGCGGTATGTCAAACTGAACCTTCCTCTCGCCCTTGGGCACGTAGACGGGCTCGTGAGGCCGGTCGAACAGCAGCAGCAGATTCTTCTCCATTTTTTCTTCTCTTTCTCGAGAATATATAAGCGGCTTATGGCTTTTAAACTTCGAGCGTCGTTCGGACCGAAAGGAACGAATGACACGTCGCTCTACTGAGTCGACATACTTTATACTATGGTTTTACAGGATTTTTGCGGTTGAGATGGATAAGATTGTGTGCAAAACCGCACGAATCAAGTAGCCGATGCACCGTCTCTCGCGAATGTTTGCGTTCGATGCACCTTTGACTTTGAACTCGAGGCGAAATGTCGGTTTGATAAGTGTATTGTGTACCGAGTGCAATTGGTAAGCTGCGTTATTATATATTTTTTTTTATTTAAATTGTAATGTATAATTAGGATTTTTAATACTTTTTGAAAGGCAGAAAATTCGAAAAGAGCTCGATACTCGAAACACTTTAAAAATTAGTACGAAAGCATTTGATCAAGTATCACCAAAGTTTTAATTAAAAGTTTAACTAAACTCCTCTCGAAAATGAAATTTATTTTCATTTACACTAATCACCCAATCTCTCTCTATCTCAATCAGTTCGCAATCAGCGAGTCAACAAACAAATAAACGTAACTCATTACCGTCGATGTAAGTCATCGTTAATGACGCAGCGTCAACTCAGGCACATAACAACAATATTATGCCGCATAAATCAACGTGCAAGCGCGCGCACTGATGTCACTTGAAAATCACGAGCAATTACATAATCCACCCCGCGATAATTAGCTAATCGATCATGAATAATAAATCCTTCTCTCGTTGCGCTACACACGCCGTAAAGTGTGCCTACCATTCGTTTATCAGCAAGTGCAGAATTTACGCCTCGTTTGCCGTAGGACAGGATAAGGCGGCCAGCAAATCTCCCTCGACTTAAACAGCCGCTCGGCGAATCGAATTCCTCTGCGCACCGAGGATTTAAAGCTTCCCGCGCGCGTTCATTTTTTTTTTCTCTCTTTTTCTCTACTATATCTCCTCTTCTCCTCCCCCGCGTGAATTATGCGGCTCGAAATCGTCGTCAGCGATCGAGTGTGTCCGTGTGCGATGTGTATATCGCGTTACGCGCGAATTAGCGGCGTCCGCTTCTCTTTTTTTTTTACCCCCGACGAGCTTTCGTTGCGCGCATGACAAAAGATATCCGATCCAGAATACGAACAATGGGATATATGCGCGCGAGCTTTTCGCATGAGAGAATCTGCCTTTCATGCATTCGCCGCGGATATGGACGTCGCGCGCGGGCGTCGTTTTGAATTTAAAAGGAGGAGAGAGAGAGAGAAACTGGGATTATGAAAGTACGACTAGGATATTTTTTTTTTAATTTTTCAAGGAAGACAGTAAACTCGAGAATTGGGCAGTGAAATGTGTGTGTACGATAGGGGGCTTTACGGCGGGCTGACATGTGAAATGAGCGAAGCTTGAGCTTTCGAGTCAACGGACTGAGCTTTTCACTGGAGTAGAGCCGCTTTTGAATGGGAGAGGCTCTTTGTTTGGCTATTATTCAGGGGAAATTTCGCGAGTAATCAGGTGGCTGCATGTGTGTCGCCTAGTTTCATATTACATTAAATCGTCATTTTGAAAATAGTGACTAGTTTAGTTTTAAAATTTATTTTGATATTGGTAAAACTTTATCGTTATAATTCAATGAAAAATAATGATGTTTGTTGAAAGCAGCAAGAGAGCGTAATAGCGAATCTAATATTTCATTACAATTGTATTTTTAAGAAAAATAAATGCTCTTAAATTATGTTTGTATTATTATAATGAGTGTGTGTATTTCGCTTTTTATCTGACTTGCCATTGTGCAGGGCTTCCGGCTATTCGTATACATCGCGTTATTAGCGTTCCCGTTTTTAAATTTCAACTAATGTATATAAGAAATTCTTTTGTTATTTTAAACACACAGAATAATACGTATCGATAAATAACTTATCGAAATCGTTTAAATCCACACTTTATAGTTCGCTAATTAATTTAAAAGACTTTAAATATATAGGTATAGAAGAGGAATTCCATCAACAATTTAGGTATTTTTCAATGTGAAAACAAATGAATTTGAATTATAAGTCAATTTGAATAGAAATATAACGAAATATTACTGACATTTTTTATGCTTTTTTCATGCATTATTTGATATATAATAATTCAACACTACTGAAGTAAATTCTATTAAAATGATATTTTCTCATAAAAGAATTTTGAATAATAATTTGTATTTCTTATTCTCGTGAACTCATAGGACACAAGATTAAAATAATAAAACTATTGTTATATTTTCAAAGAAATAAAATGTATAAAACAATCCATCTATATCATAGGCATATTTAATAAAGAAAAATAAGGACATCAGGAACAAGGGTACCCATAAATCACATAAACAGCATCGTTTAAAAATGTTCGACCATTTATTGACAAATATCAATATCTGCATCTCATTACATTCCTGCACACGCACGTCGCAATTCAAATATATAATATACACATATACGTTGTTCCGCACAGAGTATAGTCCCTCCACAATATATCGCGACTCTCACGTCCTCGTTGTGATCACGCACTTTTATACATATATATCACACACACACATACAACACACTTCACTTGTACATCAGTCGTGGGCTCACAGGAGGCCGAGTCTGGGTCTGCCTCTGCAGACTTCCTCGCCGCATTTGAGCGTCGCAGCTATCCACTTGCCGTGGCAGTGTTTCAGGCCTTCGGACGAGTTCATCAGTTCCCACCTGCCGATTCCTGAAAAGCTCGGACTTTCCAGCTGACACGTGGAGGTTGACCTCCTTGGCTTTTCCAACTGCTTGTCAGCGTCTTGACACCAGACGCAGACACGAGAACCTGCGAACATAGATGTGTTTGGAAATTTTAGTTTTTTTTTTGTATAGAATAAAGTGTAAAACAACAAATTTCATCATCGCCAGAAAATTCGAGCTTTTAAAGCTCCATACTATCGAAGAATAGCGAGACTAAATAACACCCATCACGCGCGCGTAAAAGGATAAAGGTTAATGAAAGCGTTTGGCTCTTCTCTCTCTCTCTCTCTCTCTCTCGTCGGCTTTCCAATTTCTCCGACGACGCATATCACGCAGTGCTGGCAGTAATTTCCTCTCGCTTCTCTTTCTCGACGTGATGAGCAGCGTCGTCGTCTTCCACGACGGCAAGAAGCGCCTATATGCAAATGCCACGAGTCGATAAGTGTCGCTCGTAAACTCGTTCGCAGAGATGGCTCCTCTCCTTGGAATTTCAGTTCACGCAAGCTCTCGTCCGTTAATTACCGCGAGCGAAAACTATCTCGAGTCTAATGTCGCTTCAAGACGTGTATATGTGTTAGTCGAATAAGTATTAGGAAAGCTATGTATTAACGGATTTAGATCACTTTTTTTTATGTACGATTGAAATGAAACTAAAACTGCGTTTATTATACGGTCTACAATCTACTCTCCTTTTATCGGCTACTGTGACTTTATTATGCTCCTTTTCATTACCATTTTCTTCCAATTGCGAATGCGGGATTGTGAAAATTCGCGACACTTTCGCATTAGCGTTCTCTTGGCTGCGCAATGGCATAGTCCCGCTGGAGTAGCGTATAATAATATGAGATGCGCTTGGAGCGGTCTATATACTGTACCTTCGTGAAATGATTCCAGTTTTCTCCGGCAGCCTCGAGAGATCTTCAGTATTGTGAAGGCCGTGCAGTACCTGGAACACATTATTATTATTCTTCATCTCTTTTACTTTCAGCTGAAAGTTTGTAATACGATTCGATTTACGAAATAAGAACAACGCGTCCTTTCTCCGCAAACGGCAATTCACCATATATAATACTCGGAAACGCAAGGACCACAGCCAATTTCTCAAGCCCAAGTCTCGCGAACCATTAATCGACGCCGTGTGTGTCCCGGTACGTTTATGTATACATATATAGGTATGTCTAGTCTCGCCCGAAGGTACCGACGCCTGTATATACTCTCCTCCGGCTGCTATTCCAATCCGACTAATCAAGCATACGTCGATCGGCTTTCGCCGCAATTCCCTCGGCGATGTGCTCCAACTCTCTGGAGCTCACCCTTCCAGTCTCTCTCTCTCTCTCTCTCTCCCTCTCCTGATGTTTACGATTATGAAGCGCTTGTTCCGTGGGTTCTATACATACATGGCGTGAACTAGACTTGGCTTGGTGATTATTGTGGCAAAGCGTGATTTGCCCCTCTGCGGTTGTGTGTGGTCACTATTGTACATATAGCTGCTTTTGTTATTATTGTGTTCAATAATATCACACGTATTTAATTAAAATCAAGCTCGTCTCTCTCTTTTATCCTAATTAACTATGTGCAGGCGAAGCGTGACGCGATTTTAAATTGCGCGTGTTTAATTCTCGCAATTATTGCATTAGGTATTATAAATTATGTAAAAAAAATTGTCCGCTATATAACGAGAGAGGCGTGTAGGACACCGGGAAAAAGAGAAGCCGTCAGCGCTAAATTTTCATTTCCAACTCCCCCCCGACGCCGCGGATTAAGTACTCATTATGAGAACGGCTCAATTAGCAACTTCGACACTTTTCCCTCGAGCGGCTGTTCTCAAAAGCGGTAACAAGGAAAAAAGAGTAGACTATCCCAACGATAAAAGTAAAATTAAATATCCGCGAGTGAAAAGAAAAAAAAAGTTGAATTCTACGCTCGCTCGAATTTATATCTTGTACGTGTCACGGACGATGATGATAAGGCTGTCTGTATATAGACCACAAAGTTTCCGACAGAGGCTTTGATGAAAAAAGGCTTTTCGAGAGCTGCATCCGAGGTAGCGAACAAACGAGTGAGAAAAATACAATGTTTGGAGCTGGATTTTATGTCATCGCCGGTTCGTGTGAGCGAACTTTAAGAGGTGTGACAATATTGCAGCTGGGATTCTCTCTCTCGAGTGTGAGTGCGTATGTGTCATAGATGCTATCAAAAAGAGAAATCCGAGAGTTGGATGATTCTTGAAAATCCTGCGAAATGGCTATTTTTACTTTTATCCCATTATTGATAGTATATCCTGAATTATTGTACTCGAAGATTTTTTTATGACCGTCTTGGAGACAACGTTCTTCTGATATCTCAAAATTCGTTATACATTTTTTTGTTCCAAGCTCAAAATCGAAGTAGTAAAATTTTCCTGTATCGAGAAATTCCTATATACGACCAAGTCTGCCACCAAGGATCTCACCCGATACACACCGGCGAATTTCGAGGAAGCATTTCTCAACATATACCGAATCCCCATTATATTCATGCGCAACGATGGCCACATATGTGCAAGTCGATTCCGTCACTCGCCTTGTTTCCGCGTGAATAAACCAGAGAATATAATCCCGATCCCACACGTATCCACATATATACCTATACTCAAAATTATCCCAGACGTTCTCTTCCACACTACAACCTGATGTCCCCTTCGTGTGTTTCAGTAGCTCCTCGTCTACGCTCGAGTGGAAAGTTTTCTCCGTCTCGTGTTATGTAAGTACATCTATACTTTCTACAGGTGCTAAAAGTTTTTCCAATCGATACATACACACACACTCACAACACTCTCGCCCACAATATCAATCAGACTGAGGGACTTGGGTCGTCTCTTGGAACTCCTGTGGAAGGAACTCCACCTTATTAACAAACTAACGCGATTAGTGTCGGCTGGGATGGAGTAATTGGCCGAGTGTATGTGTACACTATGTGTGATGTGCTCTAGGCTCTAGCTGGGCTACTTGCAATATTGCAGGCGACGCTGAATTAATCCCGGCAACGTATATATAATCTGGGCTGAACGGACGCGAGTATATACCCTCAATTCAAACGAGAAGTTTGGTAAGTATATACGTCCGAGGGAGAAATTATCGTGATTATGTGTGAGTAAGTAGAAATGATCGAATTTGGTCGGACAACAAGTGTCTTGTATATTTTTACGTCGAAAAGAGTAATGAATTTCTTTGTCATAAAACGTTTCGCTCATCAAAAGCACACTCGCGAAATATCCTCTTAAATCAAATATCCTTCCAATTCCCTTCCGACAATAAACGAAGTTGAAAATTAAACGACCGTCATACACAGCATCGAAATTACCGGAATTAAATTAGACAGCAGAGTAGCAGTAGTCTACTGTCAAAGTGGAGAAAGCCGGCAATTAATTAACGGAATCAAAGTCGAAAATCGGAACAATTCGCTCTGTGTATTATATTATATAACTTGTATACCTATATTTATATAGAGGCAGAGGGCAAAGCTCTTACCGCGGCAATGCAAGCTCAGCGAAACAAACCAACAGGCACTACCGGATTGTAAACGCCCGATACTATTAACGTATATATAACAACGTAGTTCACCGCGGCGCTAGCCGCACTTAAATACCGTAAATTTACCATTACTCAGAGTGCCATTAACGCTTGTTGATTTTCTCGAGAGTCCAATTCGCCGCGGCCTGTCTGAGCAAGAAGCCTGAATTACTTTTCAACGAGTCGTTATAGTATACAACTGAAATTAAACACGTGGCTCGACGTTTTTCACGTTTTATAAGAACTCGCCGTTTTCGAAAAAAAAAAGAGAAACTGATGGTCTTCAATTTTCGGAAAATTCGATTTATCTCTCAGCCGTCAAAGCGAACCCATAAAAAAAAAAGCAATCGCATAATTGAATTCGCTCTCGACCTCTCCTACGAGTGTCCCACTCTTTCTCGAAAATCTATTTTTCATACTCCGCCGGAGCTTGCGATCGATCATTCAATTAATTAGCATGGACGACGTCGGCAAATAAAAGCTCCGACAGAAGAGAGATAGAAAGTCCATAAGACAGGTAAACAAAGAGAAAGAGAGTGTGCTGTGAACTTACCCCCTGGTAATTTGCGGAACGAAGTTCGAGTCCAAAGTTGCCTCGCTGCCGGTGTCCGTCGTGAAGGAGGAGAGGTTTCCTGCAGCCTTTGGAGCAAGCTCTGGAAAATTTAAACCCGCTTCGTTACAAGATTTGCGTAATTAATTGGACGCCGCACCGGTAGACATCAGCGTCGCGCTGAGCATCAGTAGACTACTTTCTTTAGCGAAACTTTGGCTTACATGAGCGCGCGCTAGGGAAATTCATACGGAAGGGATTAAGTTTGGCGTATTTTTAAAGCTGCAGTGCATTTCTACGATTGCTGTGCGATGACGAGAGAGGAAATTTAATAATGAGCCGATGTGCAGGAGTGCTTTTTTTAACTGAATTTTCTAAAGTAGATATATTTGAAAGCAGAGTGAGTGATTTAATCTAGCTCGAGATTAAAATAGATTAAAGCCAACTCTTTTTGATGCATTTTTCCACTCGACATGCGAAATTTCATATTAGATTTCACGTATAATACAATGAAATTCAATCCGCGAAAACATTCAAACCCCTATAGTAGTACATCAAAACGAGACCTTTCCCCAAAGGCAACGTACGTACCTTCCACCTGAAAGTGACGAGCGCGTCGTCGACAGGAGCCGTAGTTCTGACAGGTCAGGCTCTGCTCGAGGGTCGTGGGACAGGCTTTGCCGCCGTTACGCTCAGCTCGGACAACGTAGCGTCGTCTTGTCTGCAGCCCTAGGCCACACTTGTTGTCGCACTCTGACCACTCGCTCCACTCGCTGACGCTGCAGTCCGTAACTGCGCAATGAAAAATTCAGTGTGTGAACTCGGCGACGAGATTTATTTATATATAGACACATACACACAGATCTCGGAGAAAGCTTTCGGTAGATATATAGACGGTGATACTTTTTACTTTTCGTTGTATTTTCAAGAAAAACGATCGTTAATTGGCGATTCAACACTTTTGTAATAGAGAGATTACAGATAGAGCTTGCAAGCTCGGATATTGTGGCCTCGATTCTCCGTCGGCACTTTCTTCGTGCCTGTATATATACGGAAGCTCATCCTCGGCGCGATGAAAACGATATCCTGTGTCTCTCTTGCTACAGGTCTAAAACGCTTTCAGGCTTTCGCTGCTCCTGTGTTTCTCGTCAAATTTCAAGCTCCAAGGAAGGGAGATACTCTCTTTTCTGCAGTGCATGCAATAAGTCTCGAGTGATATTACATTGCGGACCAGTGCAGCTCTGAGATGCAGTCACTTAGATATTTCGGAGATATGGTTAAACGTGCAGAATGCGAAAGCTTTTATTTGCTATTATTAAATCAATTTAAAGAAAAATGATGCAAGAAAGCACAAAGAAAGCTCGATCCCCTTAATCAGCTCCAGCGAATAAAAACACCCAACACACACATATTCGCGTCATTAATTTTCCTACACCAGAGGGGGGGAATAGGTGCGTGCTTCTAATTACACCGAAAGCTCGATTCATTCCGCCGAGTCATAGCTGTGTAGTATACACGGTGTTGGACCTTTGTGACTCTCAGCTTCGAGAAAAGCTCTCTCTCACTCTCCCTCTGTGTATACTATAAAGACCTGTGCGACTGGCAGCAGGACGGGGATAAGCGCACTCGAAGCTGCGCTTGATAAGGCTTTGTCGTGTACACGCGAACGCTAATTCACAGACGATAAAGTTTTAAGCGAATTCAGTGAGACGAGGAGAGAGCGGACACTGAGAGTAGACGCCGCCGTTTGTGTGTACGACTGGCAATGAGATTTTTGCTACCAGCGAAGACGAAAGAGAGAGAGAGAGAGAGAGAGAGAGCTTTTACTTTTGATCTCGACTGGCGGGAAAATTGAAAATTTCTCTTTTCTCGACGAGGTGTCGGCAGAGGAAGTTGGCGTCGTTCTCTTCATTTCTTCATTTTTTTTTTTTATGAAAAATTTCAAGGGAAGTGGAGGCAGTTGACTCGAGAGCAGCGCCCTGCTGTTATTACGACGATGACGCTTTTGAATTAGTGAACAGCTTTCATTCCATTACTCAGCTAATAATTATCGCTTTTTCGCGCGAGATATTTCTCACGCCTCGACTGTATTAACCCGAAGTATGTATTATTTACCTCGACTAATCGCTTTCCTTTCCTGCTATCTACCACCTTCTCTCATCCTGCACACGTGTGAAGAAAAAGTCAACAACTCAGGAGGGTCTCGAGTGGTGCGAAAGGGTTGACGCCTTGTGTGTGTGTACCGTTGGCTACTCAGTCCGAAACTTGGCTCTCTCAGCGCGTTAATGGAAGACCGCACGGACATTAGCAGCTTTTTTTGCCCCTGTTGCCAAGTTTTTTTTTCTCCCCTGTCTCTCTCTACTTTTGTTTATCTATCCACGCGAGGATTTATTTATCTTTGGAAACGGACATACGCGCGTTGCGTAATAAATAGAAGCTTCAATAACTGTATAAACACGAGCTATTTCAATTTAAAACTCTTACACGGCACACACATACACACACACACACATATTCACATTATATACGAGCTTTCGTGTACGTGTATAAACTTTTTACAGCTATAAGAGCCGAAGGCCTATATAACATCGCATAAGATTGTTTATTTCCGCTCTCGCGCGTGCGTGGCTTTACAGTAAAATAAAATATACTATACTATACACGCGGGGAGAGGCCGTTACAGGCGCTCGCGAGAATTTATGTAATTTTAACGCGCGAGCGAAATGGAAATGGCTCGCAAGCACTGAAAACTGATATCAAAGTCGTATACACAGATGTTGCGTGCGAGTCGTCGTCGTCGTCGTCGTCGTCTGCTACTATACTGCTCGCTATATACTCCGACGTTTTGGCGCGCGTGTGTGAGAGCGCAAGCTTTTTTTTTATATACGATGTCACGCTGATGGAAAGAGAGCTTTTTTTTATGGCTAGCACTTTGAGTCGTATATGCGCTTGAAATGGGGAGAGGTTTAAAGGCGTTCTCGAGGGAGAGACAGAGAGAGCGAGAGCTGCGCTACTGTTTTAATTGGCCGGACGAGATTATTATTTTAGATAGCGTTTGACGGAGTCGATGTCGGTTTACGTTATTAGACTGATGGAGATGTATGGTATGTAACTTTATTAGAGCTTTTCCTCGTATTTATGATTTTGTGTAAAATATCAATCCCCTGTAAAGAGTTTAAATTCAAAATATAAGAGTTGAGCACAAATATATTGCATAAAAAATATTTGCGAAACATAATTTGTGCGAATATCTAGTGATACTTCACGTAAAGGTATAAAGAGTGTAAAATCATATTTTGTATAAATAAAATTCAGTCGCAAGCTCGGGTATATACACTTTTCCGAATAAAAGCTCATCTCAACGTCAGAAACGATCGAAGCATCCAATATCCAACGACATCTACTACAGACAACGCTTTTCCCTGTCTTACACAGTGTCTTACACAGCGATCGAAAATGAAATTTCCATAAACTCGCGTAGCGAGCCGTATAACATCCTCCTCTCTCACAGATGCGAAAAAGGAAGAAACATCACATGATTTACCGACAGTCGCTCTTTCTCTCTTGCAGGCAAGAAAAAAAAATGAAACTGAAAGACCGAGGAAAACACTGCCTCTCAACAGCTCGACGCGCGAATATTTCGTGCTGATCCTCCCGGTTTCTTAGAGAAAGAGAGAAGACCCCAACGGCCACTCGGCGACCTCCATAAATAAACTCTTTTCTCTATTTTCTCGGGAAAGGGGAATTCTCACAGGAGACGACGAGCGACGAAGAATAAATCCCGGAAATCCCGGTGCCACTACTTATTTCGGCCATTACAGGCGCGATTCGAGCATGGAAAAAATGTGTTTTAGTTTTTTTTTTTTGTTTATTAATGTGTGCGACAAAGGGAATCGAGTGACGTCCTTTGCGATGGTTTTTTTTGCAGTATAAAAAAGCTCGATCGAACGTTTTACCCTGGCGTTTTCTATAGTTAGTACATTCGCCATTAGAAAGATTGCCCCTGAAGTATTGCTCTGTGCCGTTGTTTTTATAACTGGGTAACTCGATTGACGTAGGTGGAATCGTCGAGTCGTGAAGAAATGGTTTGAATTTACCGAGCGTTTGTTCTCGTTGAACTTTATGTTTATTCGCACACGACAGCCATCTATAGCGAATTTTTAACGAGGCTCTGCGAAAGGCTTGTCGACGTCAAAGTCTTTGTTATACACAAAAGCTGTATTGTGTAATACAGTGTTTGTGTCGGGAGAGGGATGTCAAATCCTACACTAATTGCAATGTCAAATGCACAGAAAACGCCAATTATCCAGCTTCGAAAACGCGCTTTTATGCACAACGACCGAAATTAATTCTCGGAAAAATTCCGTTTAATAGGTTCTAAATTATTTAATATTTCTGTTGTTTATTTTTTTTATCGACTCGTTTTAAAATGATTTATTTTATCCCCACATATAAAATGATATATGCAATAATAAAATTGCTTTCTAAGCATTCTTCCCAACAACAGATAGAATACCGAAAGCTTTCTCCTCATAAATATCGATAATCACCATCACACACTCCTACCTGCACAAGTCTCGTTGAAGTCATCGCAGCAATCTCCAAGCCTGAGACACGCGTGATCGCAGTAACAAGGCTTATCTCGTGGACTCTCGATTATGGCGTTCGGCGAAGCTTTCTGAATGACGCAGCCAGAATCGCGACCCTGACAGCAAAGTTTAGCAGCGCCGCAACTGCCTGCCGAAACCGGTCCCACGAACAGCCAACAGCTTAGGATCACCGTTACCAGGACGGCCCAGTTACTGACCCGAGTCTCCATTGTTTAGTTTTGCTGGTATATAGTGTCTGGTGATAGGGTTGTTTTAGTACATGCCGTTGTGAACACTGTGTGTATTAATAGGTTTTTGAAAAAGTTGGTGAGAATATTGAATTTTTTTTTAAAGCTTCGTGGTGCAATACGATGAATTGAAATTAATGATTTTACGAAGCGACTCTTTTTTGAAATAAATTTCTTCATTTGCTATACCGAAGCGATCGCGGGATAATAATTTTAAGAGCTTTCAATTTTATGCCGTCCTTTACGGTCGCATCGCGTCGTTATCGTATCGATTATTTATTTCTTGGAAATTCTAACGTTTTTAAGATGTAATTATAGCTTATCGAACTATGTCAGAACGCTCATTAGCGTTGCAAATTTAGCGTGATATTTAATTAATTTTACGCTGTGAGACGCATCAAATTTTTATTTTCAACATCGACAATTATATAGGTATTATAAAAGGGTACACAGAAAAATTAATTAAATTTACCTTGCTAGTATTATTTTGCTATTCCACACAGCGAATATCACTCTATAAGCTTCTTTTGTACTTAAATCGACGAGATACTAACGAGGTCGCTCAGCTTTCGTTAGACATAATTCATACAAAAATATTCTCGCGCACATCTCTCTCTCTCTCCTCTCTCATGATTCCCATTATTCATTCGATATTTCTCAACTCGTCCTCGATACATCCGACTTGTTCAGCTCTATTTATCCCGACCTAAACTCGAAAAATCGTCCCCCTCGTAACCCAAAGCAAAACGAATCAAGCTCCATCCAATCAGAAATTACTTCGACCACCGACGAACAAACAATAATACACTCCTAGCAATTGCCCGCGCGCTCAGGAGAAAAAAAAACAATGCGAAAAATCACTCAACCCAGAGAGAGGGAGAGAGAGAGAGGGAAAACTCACGGCACTATATACACGCGGGCGTGATGAATGGTCGAGAGCGATTACAATGGGCCTCGGCAAAGCTCCTGTGTGTAGTCGAAAACAGACAATCAGCCGTAAAATTGCATCGCACCCTCTCTCGCTCAACACTGCATTATACGAAACGTACACGACGAGGAGGTCAACAGTCTCGGCCGATCGGTTTCGAACAATCGCACGCAGCTGGGAAAATTCGCGCCGGTATGGTATTATGTGGCTCTCGTTAGCCGGAGCTTTTGTGCGAACGAAATATAATGACGCGCAAAAATCAACAAGCTCGTTATAAAGCGCGCCCACGTGGCTGAGAGGATATCCGCACGTGATGATAATGACGATGATGATGCTGTTGTCGAGTGTAATTGACGATTACATATTACGGTGCTGATGCTGAACTGCTTCTACTCGTTGATTGAGTTTCTCGAGCTGAATTACCAACTGGCGGAGCTTTTGTCATGGGCCATTGATGGCTAGCGAAGCATAGATTCAATTGTATATAGGTTTCGTTACGAGCGTATATCGTTGCGAAAAAGAAAAGAAAATCTTCAATGCGACAATCGTGTCGTTCGTATATCTTGACACTTGCTTACACCCCAAAAGTTTTAACTCTCGAGAGACGCATCGACGAGAAAAGAAAAAACTGCACCCCTCGATAAAACACTACTTTTCACTCCGAGAGATAAGTATATATATATAGATGAGATGCGATAAAATATGCTGATGCTTCCCTCTCGGCGGCGACGACGGCGCGCGCACGAGCGGACGTACGAAGCGTCCAGGAGCGACTAAAGGCGAGTGGCAAGAGCGAGTATATATTGCCGCCACCCTGAGTCGAGAGGGATGTGGAGGGAGGCGCGATGCGTGCGACATTGCGGGCGCATGTCCTGAATTCCCGCGCGCAAACGCAGCGGAGTCTTTGGATGTGGTGGTATGCGTGTGCGTGTGTATGGTGAGGGGGAGTATGTGTGTATGGAATGATAGGGTAATTATTACGATTTTGTATGGGACGGTTGTCAGACGTTTGGGTGAATGGATGTGAGGTAGGGTTTGTAACTTTGTTGTAATTATTATTTTTTTTTTTTTAAAGAATCGTTGAACTGTATGCGTGAAAGTTTTAATTCGAGTATCGTTGTGAGATGGCGAGTGATTAAACTTGAGATTGTTTTTGAAGAGAACAAGTTTGTTATTCTTTCTGAGTTTCTTGTTTTATTATACTCGAAAAGAATAATGATTTTTTTTTATGTTTATGGTAATTAATAAGCCATTCAAAAGTTTTCGAGAACTCTGATTATAAATTCAAGCGCGCGTGTATTTTTCAAATTTAAAATAGCAGCTGCAAATTATTCATTGAAACTTTAATCAAACTGCTAATGGACCGAGAGATCTACCGAAGATTTCTGAAATATAAAGCTAATTCGAAATATAAAGCTACCATCGATAATTCTGAACTCGAACTTAATTACCGTCGAGTCGATTGTATAAATTTCTAATAAAAAATAAAACTAACCCATCACTTTCAAAACTTTCACACAAAATTACCAGCAAATCAAGCATAAACAAGGAATTCACGAAGCTTTCAGCAACGAATATTCCACCCAACACCCAATCTCGCAAAGCTACCAAGCCACATACGACCATCATACCACATAGCCATATAGAATCTCGAGCCTGGCGTGTGTTTCGCACAGCGAGATTCAACAGCGTCGCCCAGCCTTGCAGCAGCACTCGGGGATAATTAATCGTAGTAGGTAGCTTGCAGGGACGCCGGAGCTTTATTCGCAAGTTTAACGAACGGCACGCGAGAGAGGGGCTTATGTAATATCGAGCTTGCACGCGCGGTGTCGATAAAACGACGGTAACCTGATAAAATACCTCGGTGGCCATCTCCGCTCGCATGAAAAGCGAACGACGACGACGAGTCGGGACGAACAAAAGCTTCTGCAACGAGTGCCTCTCAATTTCGCTTGGACTCTTGAGGAGAGCTGGGCTCTCTTGTCGTTGTTCGCGAATTTTTGCACGCGTTTAAGTTTCGAGAGGGTTTCGATTGTTTTAAAAATTATCGGATTCTAGTTTAAGTATTTAGAAGGTATTTTTATTATGATTTTGAAATTGAAAAATTAAAACGCTTTGATGAGTGTAGCAAAAAATATCGGAAAAGAAATTGTGTATAAATAGCCTGATAATAAAGTTGCCGAGAAAAGCGGAACACGATGAAGGGAAAAAAGGGCGGAGTTTTTTTTTCTTATAATGAATCTAACACTTCTCCTGTGTGAGTTTATTTTTCAATACCCTTTTTGAATTTATTTTGCAGTGAAATTTGAAAGTATTTTTAATTGAAATTGTTGATTTCAAATAATTTCAGTAATCGCTATAATTGTTTTTACTTCGTTTGTCAAATAAACAGTGAACAAACCAAGAAATGAATAACTATTTTATATTTGAATCCAAAAGGAACTTTTTAAAAAAGCCATTTCTAGGCAAAGTAGCCGTTAAGAATGGATCCATAAACAGAAATTGCTTCGCGTCTAGCTGGCGCGAGTTGTGGAATTCAACTACATTTGCATACGCTAATTCATTATGTACTGCCTTTACTTCTCTCTTTCCTCTTTTTGCGCTGAATGTCACGAAAATTGAAATTACTTTGGCGTGAAGGGAATTTAGAGTGCTATTTAGTGCTCGATTATCATAATAAAAATGCAAAATTCTAAGAGACGTCACAATACGAATTCGCGGATTCTATATGCGTGAAAAAGTTTTAATCTCGCGGTGAATATAAAATCGAAAAAAAGACTCGTTAATAAAATAATATTCTTAAATTTATATTAGCTCTATACATAATAAAAAAGGAGTCTAGGCTTTTCTCTCTTTAAAAATGAGGTCGCAATTACAAAGTCAAAAAAGGTCAACTTCGAAAACGAAGGATACGCAGTGGTACAGTTCCAGAACAAAATACAGCTCCTAAGAAACGGCTCACACGTGCTATACATATTCGCCAGCAAAGTATCCGCAAGGGTCATTTCAGAGCCCTGAGGAATCGTCGACCAGTCGTTATGCGCTTCGAACGCAGCCACTTCGAGCTTACGCTCTACGGATTTAGAATATACACTTGTCTATTTAAATTTTTTACGTGTATAGAATATTTAGAATTCAAGTTATAGCCTAAAAACCGTTTTTAACGATATTTGAAATTGACCGTATTCTTTATATAAAATATACGTGTTAACAAAGGTGCTGTACCCTTTTTATATTATAAAATAAAATTCAAGCTTCAAAATAAGACGTTCTTCGTTACAATTCGTCCATTATAAGAAAAGATATGGTAAAAATAGTGTGCGCGAAGTCGAAAAACTTGAGCTATAAGTATTTACACTAGAGCAATAACGTTGGACTTTTAAAAAAATTGATTTTAAAATCTTTTCTTCCTTGAAAGATAAGGAATAGTGATGTTCAATATATATCGATAAGTCTGAATATCGATATTTTTGTTTCAATATATTGATATTTTTTATCGATATCTTGGTAATCAATTATTGTGCATATTGATATGTTGTACGCCAATATCGAATATAAATATTGAAACGAAACTATGAACCGCGTCACCCGTAAGCCGTAAGTATGAGGAAGTTTGCCCTGCAAGCTGGATCCAGATGGCGCCAGGACATGTCTCGGCTGTCATGGCCGCCGCACCTAATAGTATATTATGACACTGTTGTGGGAGATGGTTTTCTACCTTGCACAACAGTCTCATACGATATTTTATAGCGCAACAACCTCAAAATCGACAATAAAGTTGTCATTTTGAGGTTATAGTGCTATAAAACATATAGCTGTGCTAGTCTGCCGCGTACTCATGTGCCTAGCGTAGAGAGCGTGGAGGGGGATCGTCTTTTAAACCAACATGATTTTTCTCATAATTACTGCCAATTTTGCAAAACCAAAGGCATTATTAGAATCCGCAATTAAATTGCAAACGTTTTGTGCTAGTCTTATGCCAATATAGAGGCT
>UCQR01097726.1:5974-19818 GCA_900474235.1 Cecidostiba semifascia | reverse complement strand
TAAAATTCTATTGTGTTATACAATCTCTTTAAAAGTTTTTATTCTTACTGCTTTAAAGCGAGTTAGAGACGATTCGCAACGCGATCATACGAGCGTTTTTCGTTCATAAATGCGTTTGTAAGATTCTCGCGCACATAAAGGGACATAAAGTGCGCAATTACAAAGTAATCGTTACGAAAAAAAAGAAAAAAATAGTATGAGACGAAAAAGTACAAGAAAATATGGGCGTTAAAACGCCGCGCGCTTCCATCAGTATCACAATGTCTCGTTTGAAGGAACGTACAAAAGCCTGCTGTATGTATCAAGACGAGTGTGCGTGTTTTTTTATACGTTTGAGTTTTCTACTCAAGAAAGCCTTCTAGAAACACGCAAAACCATATGCGTAGAAGACCGAGAAGGCTTTGATGATCATAAATTAATAGTTCGAATGTTTATTTCTAATAAATTCATCACCATTTATCAATTACGACATACTCCAATAATCTCATATGATTGTGAATGCTTCTACTAGACTTTTTGTATCAAAAGCTCGCATTATAATTCAGTATAAAAACCTTGTATACAAGAAAAGTCCACCTAGCAGTATCACAACCAGGGAGCCGGTATTTCTATATTGCGTCTCCACGTATATCGTATATCGACTTCTAAAGACTATACGTAATACAAATGGAAAAACTCGAGGACGACGCAATTAAAAACATTCTTTTATCATCTCTTATTTCTGTTACCTTTCACACATCTCAATATCTTGGATTAACTCACGTTGTCTTCTCGTTTCATTCAATTTCTTCTATTCGTCGCCGCAAAAGTATTGCGGGTTTACAGGCTTAAAAAAATTAATAAGTACAGGCTATGTACATATGTACAACGATAACAATTCGACATAATTATCATTTAAGCGTTAAACAGTCATATGTCGTGGGGATTTTTATATAATTATTGTCGTGTGACATTTTTCTCAAGAGATTTCATATTTTTCAATTATCGAAATTCGCTAGCAAAATGCATATTTTCTCTTTCAGAGAAAAAAAAGAATATGCAGTTTTTTTATCGCGAGTCTATAAAGTAAAAGACGTTTGAAAACTTCACTCAATCCAAAAAGGTGCTAAAAATTATAACAGTAAATAAAAATTCTAAAATAAAAAGAAATTACAATTCAAATTCAACAAACATCGATAACGAAAAAAATGTCACCTCTGGTATTAAAAAAAAATTAATATATATATTTTTCTCCAAAAGAGTGCGTGAGTATATTGAATACAGACTTTACACGCAAAGCCAAATAATCAGCACTTGTTGCGCCTACAGTTATTCATTGATTAAGCTAAATTCTCAGGCGAAATCGCTTGGTTACAAAAATTTTATCTTTTCATATTACAAAAAATTCACTCGTTCTCAGTCACACATAGTCGTGCTTTAAAGTCTCTACAAGTAAACGCAGAATAGTTCCTCACTTTTCATTAAAACTCACCAATCATCGAAATCGGCTTTCGAATACCAGAAAATACGCAAAAATAATACGTTAAGCACTCATCAAATGAATTTTCAGACATGCACCGTAAGCATCTGATGTGGATTCGGCGTTTGACTCGTGCCTGGCTGATGATGCGAACTGTTGTACGTCGGCTCCTGCAGTCTCGGCTTGCTGTACGGCTTGTGTGGTCCTTCCTCGTAGCTGAAGCTGACCGTGTTGTTCCTCATTTCAGCGCAAGGTGGCTTATAAAGCGGCGGCAACCTATGTCTGCCCTCTTCGCTAACCATTTCTAGACTTTCCTCGCCAGGTCCTAGAGGTCCTAATGATGTTCCAGAAAGCGGTCTCACAACCGAGACTCTTGGCTCTTGGCCGTCCTGGTCCTTAAGAGGATTTGCGTATCTTCGTAAGTTCTCTTCGTTTTGTAAGTTATTCGACTTCTCGTCGAGATCGCTCCTGTGCCTATGCAATGATGTTTCGCTGCTCGTTGTCGCGGTCAAACCGGACCGCTGCCTCGTCGACCTGACATACCATAGACCGACCAGTATCGCTAAGAGTAGCACTGTCGCTAAAGCTCCTCCGAGTACGGCCAGATAGCCTCCTCCGTTTCCGCCGGCTGCATTGCTGTCACTGCTTAGCAAAGCTGTCTCGACCTTGACTTCGAGGACCGAAGCCAGGGCGAACGGCCTGCCGAGTGGCCGACTCAAAGCCTCACCAAGATCACGTGCAGCCGCGCCCGCGGCCTCCGAGAATATCGTCACCTCGATCGTGTCGTTATCTCCAGGCTTCAAATCACACAGCAGTACCACGGACTGTGGTCTTCTAGGATCGGCCAACAGTCGACGAAGTCGTCTACAGAGCAACTCGACAGACGTACCTGACGCCAGAGAGTCTCTCCTCAGAAGGATGGTCAGTCTTGCGCAGGTTGCGCCAGGTGTGGCCTGTCCGGGCCAGCAGGACGGCGGCGCAGGCAGAGCCGGCGGGCCGACTCTTCTTCCAGTTTCCACAGGCCTGCACTCGCCCCAGGGCGGGCAGGGAGGAACGAGGCAGCTCTCGCCAGGCGAGGGTACACACACTTCGTGGGCCAGACACGAGGTTCCGTTCAGACAATTGCCTGGGCCGCACCAGACGTTGCTGCACTGGGTTTTAGCGTTCCTGCACTCGCAAGCGTTGCAGTCATCGTCCCAACTGGCGGCGAGGCATCCAGGGCCACCGGCGGTACGTATCTCACAATGACTACCTGTGCGACCGGGTGGGCATACGCACAAGTAGCTGGCTATGCCGTCGACGCAGGTGGCGCCATTGGCGCAGGGGTCGCTAGCGCACTCGTTGACATTGATGCGACAGTCGGGCCCAGTAAAACCTGGCGCGCACTCGCAGCGGAACCAGTTGACACCATCTACACAGCGGCCTCCGTTGAGACAAGGCAACGGCTGGCAGTCGTCGACGTCTCTGCGACAGTTGGAGCCCTCAAAGCCTTCGCGACAGATGCAGCGATAACCACCGTCGGCGCTGTTGACACAGGTTGCACCGTTCTCGCAGGGACTGGAGGCGCAGGCCGGCGAAGCGATATGACAGGCGGCACCCTCCCAACCTGGTGGACAGTGACACGTAAAGCCGTCGCCTCGATCTTGGCAAGTTCCGCCGTGTCGACAAGTACCGGGTTCGCAGTGACCTCCGCGAAGAGCGCAAGTCTTGCCTTTCCAGCCGTTGCGGCAAATGCAGGTGAAATCAGCGACGCCGTCGACGCAGGTACCGTTGTTTCGGCAAGGCGAGTTCATGCACTCGTCCACGTCTAGAAGAGATGGAGAACCACATGTCAACATTACGGCTGTCCAATTGACTGTACTACTGTAGAATGCATGCTTGTGAGACTTACCTTGATCGCAAAGATCGCCAGTCCAGCCTTCTCTGCAGATACACTGGAAGGAATTGACCAGGTCGACGCAAGTGCCCCCGTTGAGACACGGATTGACGCGGCAGTCATTGATGTTCTCGTGACAGTGGATCCCCGTGTAGCCAGGATCGCAGATGCACTGGCCGTTACTACATCGGCCCCGTCCAGCGCAAGGCGTCCCCTCGCTGCCGCAGCCGAGACTGTCGTCGAACAGACCCACCTGGTTATTGTGTGCGGCTGGCTCGGAGCAATTCTTGCCCTGCCACTGGGAAGTGCAGTGACAGTAGTAGTCGGTCTGAGTGTTGAAGCACTGGGCCGAGTTGCGGCAGGGATCGGGACTGCAGTGGTCGCGATCGATCTCGCACTGGAAGCCAGTGTAACCGACCGGGCAGACGCACTCGTAGGCGTTGACGAGGTCTCGGCACTCGCCGCCGTTCAGGCAGGGCTTGGAGGCGCACTCATCGATGTCGATCTCGCAATCCTTGCCCGAGTAGCCGGGCGTACAGGAGCAGTGATAGTCGTTTACGAGGTCGATGCAGAGCGCGTCGTGCTGGCATTGACCCACGCAGTCGTCGATGTTGCGCGTGCAATTCTTGCCGGTGAAGCCGCTCCTGCATTTGCATCTGCAATGATAATCGCAAAACAATTAGTACACCATTTTTGCAGCGATATAATCTGATAACAATTATTTTTCCTGCGTGCCGCAATAGCAGAGTGTATATGTATAGCTTTCTACGTAGAAAGACACGTACGCGCAGCAACGGAGAAGGGACAAGTCCGCAAAGATCGGCGGCAAAAAAAGGGCGCCTATGGGAAAATCGTCGTCACGTCGCGAGAGAGAGAGAGAGAGCGAAGCTAGAGCAGCCTTGCCACTTTTTTCGCGTATCTCGACTACTTCTTGTTATCGTGCGCGCGTGCCTCGACGGGGCGCCTGCCTTGGGCGTGCTTAATGAGAACCGGTGCTGCGACGGAGACGGCGACGACGACGACGACGACGACGAAGCTGACGAGGAGCGTGTACCCGCAGCGTGGCAGTGGCTGCAATCGACGAAGACACCGTGCCGCGAGATAGGACGCGTTGAGTTATCCCCTGGTAATTGACACTTTTGGCTCCGGAGAGCGCTCTCGCGACAATGAGCGCCGATCCTAATGGAGTCGTATTAAAGCCGAGTAGGAATTTACGCGAGAGAGTGGCGAATAAGCTCTTGCTGATTAAATTGTTGCAATTAACTGTGCCTCCGAGCGACAGCTTCTAGTTCTCGTTTTCTCTTTCGTTCGTATACTTTTAACGAACTTTTCTGAAGATCGAAGCATATTAGCATTAGTTGTATAACGTAAACGTTAACATATGTCAGGTGAGCGTAGATTGATACTTACGTGTAGTCTCCGGCGTGATTGTAACACGTGATGGAGTTCTTGCAGGGCGATTCGACAAGCGCGCACTCATCGACGTCGAACTGGCAGGTATTGCCCTGCCAGGCCGCGGGGCAGTTGCAGGTGAAGCCATTCTTGCCATCGACGCAGGTGCCGCCGTTGAGACAGGGCTGGGAGGCGCACTCGTCGATGTCGGTGGCGCAGAACGGGCCGGTGAAGCCCTGGGTACAGTTGCAGAGCGCCGTCTCGCCCTGCTCGGTGCAGCTCGCGCCGTTGAGGCAGGGATTGGAGGCGCAAGGGTTGTCGACCTTCTCACAGGTCGGCCCGGAGAAGCCCTCGGGGCAGGTGCAGCGGTACTGGTCGGGCGCCGTGTTTTCGCAGGTGCCGCCGTTCTGGCAGGGCTCGTGGGTGCCGCAATAGTTGAGGTCCTGGTCGCAGAGAATGCCGCCCCAGTTGGTGTCGCAGATGCACTGCCAGCTCGAGCCGTTGCAGTAGCCGTGCTTGCAGCCCGGGTACGGGGTGCACTGGTCGCAGAGCTCGCCTCGCCAGCCGTGCCGGCACTTGCACTCGCCCGAGACGTTGCAGTGGCCGTGCACCGGGTGACAACCCTCCTTGCACACAGCTGAAACATACGAAACGGCACAGTTAATAATTATTTTGGAAAATATTATGAAGTGACTTGTTCTTTTTTTTTATCAGATGCACGAAGCAGCGATAGATTTTCGCTGTGCTCGCGGGTCCGAGACTTATACCTCATTACACATGCATATTCCCATTGATAGCTGCACAATAGCGCACATGTATATTTTCGAAGCGGGATCAAGATCGGGTATCAAAAAGTGATACGCGAAATCAATAATGTGTGTGTGACTGTGTTATAGAACGGAATTTACGTAGACGGTTAGCGCTCGCGCTCTCGTGCGCGAGATGGAAAACACAAAAAGCACGTCGTGGCGGCGGCGTAACTCAATAACGCGGACTCGCTTGTAGTTACACAATATAATCTGCAGCTCGCGCGGTGTGCATATACGCGCCAACTATATATCTATAAGTGCGCGTCTATGCGTTATATCGAGTTTCCACCATGCGCGTCAGCTCTTGCGAATAGAAGACATAGGTGTAATATAAGTATATCCGCGAGCAAGTGACATAATTGTACTGCATTTTCTAATTGTAATTTACGAGCGAGGCCAATTACGCGCTAAGACGCCTTGAATTTCTCTGCAATTACGCAGCGGAAAATTCTCCTAACGACCGCTTTCGCGAGCTTTTTTTTCATTTATTAACTTATAAATTACAATCTTCGGCATCAGGCTGCGCATCCTCGAATATAATCATCCGAGGCTATCTCCGCTATTTGCATCTGCGGGAGAGAGAGCCTCGTAAAAAGCGTCGTAGCGCAGGCTCTATCAATCAATCGAGACCTTATCAACGATTTACACACACCGGGTACAATATGAATACGCTATTTACACACATCACGCGTCGGAAAATTTATTATCGATAGATAATATTCTTCGCAAAGCTCTTTCCCAATGATCGCATCGCTCGATCGAGGAGAAAGGGTGGTCGGCGGAGGAAGCATTCTTCGTTCGCCCAATCACAAAGCGGAGCCGAAATTCTAAAGTTTTCTTTTTCTCGCCATCACGATCAACGTCCATCAATCGAAATCCATGACGAAACTCGAGCGAGTGGGAGAGAGAGGGAGCTATAACGGAGTCTGCGCGCCGCCGCCGCAATCCATAGATCACTAATTAACGTCCCGCGGAAATCGGAGCAGCAGTCCGACTAGCTCTCGCTAACGGATCCTCTACTCCCGCGCCGAGGGAGAAATTATCCTTTCGGCCGCGAAACGAAATCCTTCGCTCGAGCGTCGTCGTTGCAGCGCGTTTGTAGGACTCTGCGCATTCGTATTATAGGGCCGAGACGCACAACACGACTTTACCGTTACATCACGCGTGTACATGTGTGTATAAAAGAGCCTGCATCAGCAGCAGCGTCTTTTGATTAATAGTCCGGCTACATCTCTCAGGCTATACTCGCGAGGACGCCGAGATTCGCGGATATTTATATGCGAGCGCGATGTGTGAAAGCCGTTGCAAATGAGCCGCGCGCGTACTCGAGCGGGCTTGGCCGAGGGAATCGAGCCAATCAGCGATGCTACTGCACCACTGCAGTCCGCTCTCTGTCTCTCTCCCTCGACGACTTACGATGTGTGTAAGCTGCTACCGCATGAGAAAATCTTGATGGATGCATCAGATTCTGCTGCTGCTGCTGCTGCTGCTGCTGCTAAGGATCATGCCACTCTCGAGCGATTGTTCATTAGTGCTTCAACTGTATATTTTTAGATACAGGTCTTGCCATACTCGACCCATTCTACTTAAAACGTAAATATACCCGCACTACTCAAGCTCGCTGCATTAAAACGCAAGCTTATAATTCGTCAAGTAGAAAAAAAATTCAAACCAGCAGCAGCAGCAGCAGCAGTTTCGCGCTCAAACGAGCGATTAGAAAACACATCTGCACCACCACCGCCGCCAAAAAAAAGAAGAGAAAAAAAATGAGAATCTCGCGGCGTCTTTGCGTCGCGCCGCGTGAAACGCAACGAGCCGTGGGACAGCAGCAGCAGCAGCAGCGGCGGCGCTCACCTTTCACCGGCCAGCGGCAGCAGCAGGCCTGCTTTCACCGCCCGAGATCTTTCTCTTCGTGTGTATACTTATATACATATATACATGTGTACGTTATATATACGTGCACGGGACGAAAGTCGAGCGCCGATCGAGGAAATCGCTGCTGCTCTCTGCTATGCTACTTTTGCTTTGCCGTTGTGACTCGCCGCCGTATAGCCGCTGCTGCTGCTGCTGCTTTCTTCTTTAGCCGACTTCCGGTGAGAAACGTTCCCCACGGGCGCGGCTGGGCTGAGCTCCTGTATTGCCCGAGTTGCAAGCAGGGAAAGGGAGATCATTTTTTTTTTTGCACCTTCGTGAGAGGGAGAGCGAATTTATAATAATTGCTTTGGTTTTCTAGTATGTTTACGCGTCGTTTATCCAGCCAAAGTGCGCTCTTTAGTATAATCCCTTTGATGAAGCAGTTTCCATTGTGCGAAGTGCAGTTCCTGGAAGAGAGCGACTTTCGTTCGTTTAGTCGGATGCGGCTGATGGACGAAAGTTGCGCGTCTCATGGCAATGAAAATTATATAGTTTGTTCTGACAAAAAGAAAACACAACAATAATATCTTGAAATTAAATTGCACGGGCTCAGCGCCGGCGCAGCAGAAATGACAATCTAAAACAAAGTGCACTCAGCGTTGCGCTGCGCAAGCCCGAGAGAGCTTTTCCCTCGCAGAGAAAAATAGAAAATCACACAGAGCCGAGATTCATTAGCCATAGCTTGGGCGCGCTCTCGCGAGTGTATAACCTGGTTATGGCTCGGAAAAAGAAACAGAGAGCTAGAGCGCGTATATAGAACTGCCATAGCCGCGAGGCGGATTATCGTCGAAAGGCTATATAGGAGGACTTATTCCTGCTGCTGACGCTGTACGCGATCGGATCTGTGCGCGAAACACTGAAATTCTTCCCTGCTCGCGCTCTCTCTCTCTCTCTTTCTATTTCTCCTTCGCTTTCCGGTGAGCTTATATACTTTTTCCACCCCCGTGGATATATCGAAGAGGGACGGAACTGCGCTGCAGTCGCGAAGTCGAAGAAAAAGAGCAAGGGAGAGAGAGAGAGAGAGAGTTGTGGTTTTTTAGTTGGAAAATTGGAAGGTCGCGGAAAGTACAGGTTGGAGGTTCTCGAAATGCGCTATAGTTATCTAGAGCTGTCTTTGATGAAAGAATAAGACTGTAAAGTTTTAGTTGGTAGAGCAAAAAAAAGTAATTGAAAGTCTATGTATAATAAATCGATATGACAGCAAATTCGAGCTAGAGTTATTGTGGCATCAGCTGTCTCTTTCAGAAAAAAAACATATATATGGCTTCTCTCAAAAAAAAAAAAAAAAAAAAAAAGATCAACTTTGAAATACGTGTTTACTCCGACGACGACGAAATACATACACTCCGAATTCCGGCGCATACGTGCGTAAAACGTCGCGTTGCGTCGCCGCGTGTATCTGTCGTCCAGAAGAACGGTTACGGTAGTAGTAGTAGTAGTAGTAGTAGGGGGGGATAAGGGAATTCCCTCGGCCTACGATTAGGAAAGTTTGCTCGCTCTGTCTCGCGCCAAACTTCCGTAACTCAGGCGGAGAAGAGAAGGAGGAGGAGTAGGTGGAAGAGAGTCGGTGGTGTGAGGCAGGCGACGCGCCACGTGGAGATCGTAAACATTGAGGCTCCACGCGGTGAAAACAGGACCATTACGTGCCGGAAGTCATTGACACCCTTACGCCGACACGGCAACGACGCGACCTGTGTGCGTTTTGCACGTCACGTGTATTTTCTGCCCTTTCGCATGACTTTTTTTTTTACTATATACTGTGGTGTTGCGTAACTCGCTTATGAGCCTATTTATGAGTTCTTTTTTGCGTCGAAAGTTACAGGAGCTACGCGCTTAATTCGAAGCAACATTTTTGCGACGACTGTATAATATTTATAGGCGACGTCACTTCTACGCATGAATTACGTAATTCCAGTTTTTCACCGCTCGGAAAATTCGCTAACGCTCGAGCGTGCGTCAGAACGAAAGTTTCGGTCAGTCGTTGTATAATATCGAAAAGCCATCAGGCACACATCAGAGCGACGCTTTAACGTATGTTCAAAAGCACGTAATAATCGTCACGTCGCGATTGTGTGTAAGGACAGTTGAAAGGAGGCAGGGTATGGTATACACGGACTCGAACCTTCATGAGTCCAGTCATTCGGCTAACCTGTTTTCCATTTCGATGTCCGGTATAGACGCCCACCCCTATAGGCTTGTAGTATACGCACCCATTGATATCGCTTGATGCGAAAAAAGGGTGACGGCCAATAGAATGTGCGGGGGGTTATAAAGGGAAAAAGTCCCGTTGTATATATGGGAAATTACGGCGTTATTGAAATTGATCAATTTTGGCTGGATTTTTTTTTCGTTTTGTTGGCTTCTTCTCGTTATCGATGGTTAGCCGATACGCTCGATGACGTATCGCTGGATTTCACGGGTTTTTTTTATTGAAAACCGTTGCTAATCTCGACTTTCGACAACTATATAACACTACTGCAGATATTTTAGCTCGCAAAGATTTATTTGTATACGTGTCACATACGGTGACTATACAAACACGCGGACAACAATTCTTGTAACCGGCCATAAAACTTTTAAATTTATACATCCTATTACGCATCCTCTTGAATTTTTATCTGTTTCATTGAAAAGTAATGAAATCCATTTGAAATATATAAGCGCATTACGCGCAAGTGCATTTAAAATAGCATACTGAATGGATGTAAGAATCCCTTTGATGTCAGGTATTTGCTGTCTCTCGGGGGCACACTGCCTTTAGCGTTTTCGATGCCGGCGTATTAGGATAATAGAGCGCAGTCAAAGGGTACTTTTTGAGAGAGTGAGAGAGTGAGAGAGAGAGCGCGTAGTAGAACGTCGTCATACTACAATATCCTTTTCGTCATCGCGACTCTATTGCCATGCCATCAGGTGGCATTTTCTCAATTACAAGTCCCAGTGGAGCTTGTTTGGGTTCTTTGGTCTGGGGCGGAATGGCTTTTGGAAAGCCTCGAAATTCAAGACTTCTCCAGGGAATCGTCGCCGAATGCTCTCCGTCCTTTAGTTTAGCCGTGAAAGTGGTCGAAAGTGTGTTGCGCTGTGTACTGACTGTAGCTCGCTCCGAGATCTGTTGAGCAGCATACGATGCTTTACTTGACCTTTTCAGTAAAACACTCGATTACACTTACTTGAGTCTGCTTAAATTCAACCGTTTATACTTACTTTTCTAATTCAAAATGCAAATGCACCCAGGAAACGGGAGAGAGTTGCAAAACGACCATTCGAAAGATCTGAATTTTCGAAACTTCGAAGCCCCGCAATTACGGAAGGGAAGTTCAAATTTACTTGTTAAACATCGTAGATAATGTAAAATGAAAGAGAAGCAGCTGTAAGCACAGGATAATATGAAGGAAAATTCGAAAGCTTTTTATGCAAACAAAATTCAGCTCCCGTGCACTTTCGCGATGATTTGAAAGTATTTGCCAATTTCGTGATAAAGCCAGATCTGTCTTCGCTCTCGAAAATACGTCGATTTTTTCTACGTGTTATAAGCGTTCAAAAGCACTGCCGTTATGTAGCCCGCTTCATTAAAAAACAGAGGGAAAAAATCGATCGATGCCCTCAACGCACTCAACTCTCTACGCAATAAAAAAATAACATTTTTCCATTCACCCCTTCATCATGCTTTTTTCATCAATAAAAGCCACTTGGCGGCTACGCGCGCTCGGGCTCGAGATCATTTATTTAATCAATACGCTCTTTGCCATCGGCAGCAGCACAGTACGCGAAAAAAAAATGCAAAGGCCGCATGATGAGTACCGAGCACTCGCGATCATCGTCGCTACTGCCTCAACTTTTCATCCTATATATACGTATACGCGCGCGCGGCAAACACGTTTTTTCTCTTAATTGAGTTAAAGCATCATAGAGCGATGCGCGTGTGCGGGAGAGAGGGAAAGAGGGTATATATAGCTAGCTCGCGTTTCCGCCCCTCTGAAACTGAGAGACAGAGACGGGAGTATGTGTGTGTGTATATGTATGTATATGTATATAGTGCCCCGGAGCACCGCGTCCTGAAAAAGGAAGCCGGAAAAAAAAGAGAGGGTGGAAATTCAGCGGGTATTGCGAAACTCGCGCACGTGGTACGAAAGAGAGAGAGAGAAATAGCCTGAGAGAGTGTGTTTATATAGAGGAGGTGGTTGTGTATACGTGACTGCTGGTGAAGGCCGGAAGCGCCGGTCTCGCCCGTAAAAATCGTATTTCGGCGGGAAATGCCCTCGCGGCTGTGCTTTGCTCTCTTCCTCCTTCGCCCGTTTGTAGGTTGTATTTTCCCTTTCTATGACCCAATGCAGTTTTATCGGGTCAGAGACTCATGCACGCGCATTTGCATCGCGGCGGCGGTGGTACCCGCGTGCATGTCGCTGTATATCCAGGTATACACATATACGTAGTCCCAACGCCCGTCTCTCCCGACATTCGTTTCTCTATATGGAGGCTGTATATAGGTATATCGCGGTGCGAAAATTGAGTCTAGTAGATAGTCGTATATAGTCGATGGGGTAAGGACGGTAAACGGAAGGTAAGGTAAACGGAATATTTTTTTGCGACTGTTGACAGAGCTTGTCTGATGATACGCACTAGTTGTGATTCAACCGTATTATATAACCAAACTATCGCATAAAGATCTTCTTTGCCCGGCACAAATCTTCGCAATCTCTTGCATCCACGAGAGCGATCCGACCGTTAGAATCGGCGGCGCCACTGCGGCCGTAAACAGGTCTGATGGATGGATTGTTTTCGCGCCCTTCGAAAAACAGTCGTCGTCCTCCACCTCCTCCTCCGCGGACTTCTCAACGATGCGACGCCGCATACAGGAGGGGGATTCACACCCCAACGAGCCGCGGTTGGTAAGCCTGCGTAGCCCCTCGCTGCAGCACACGGGGATTCTTGTTTGTCTTGCGAAACTCCATTACCGGCGCAGTTTCCGAAACAGATGTGTACCAGGATAACGTCTGAAATACGTTTTTTACGCGGATTTCGCGTTTTTTTTAGAGCGACAGTGTTTGAGGGATTTTAGGAATTTTAGTATAGGAGACCTCGCATTGCTGGAATTACTTTAAATGTGTAGCTTTACACGAGCGGGGACTTGGCTATAAACTCTGATGTAGTGTCGAATAACCGGTCGTTAATGACGCAATTAGAGCTTATTGAGCAACTTTTTTTCTGTGTAAATCAATGAATTTTTAATATTTGGAGAAAAAAGTAACGATCATGCACCCTTTGAATTTTACATTTTACGAGCTTGGCAAATTGAACGGGTCGAGCGCTTAATCAATAAACAAAACCTGCTAATTTTAACAGACGAGAAACTCAAACCGAGAACGGTCAGTACAATGGCTTTTTATTATTATACACACAATTGAACGTTAAAGCTGCTGTATCGCAGTGCGTTGCATGTTGAAAATTTCAAGTTTATTTAAAGCTTCATATAAGTTGCTACAGCCTACAGCGGAGACTTGTTTTTGAAAATCGAAGGTAATCTCAGTGGAAAAAGACAGGTTGTCTCAGACAAGCGCATTAATCACAAATGCAAAACCGTTCCTCGCAAGCATAGTATATGTAGGTTTCACGCATTCTTAAAATGATATAATCCGATAAATAGTTAAGTAGCAAGATTAATATTTCTCATCAGAAAGAAGGCGCACGTGCATACCGCACGTTAAATCGAAAGTATAAACCAGGGCCTTATAAAGCCAAACGCGTCAGTTGCAGAAAAAGCGCCGCATCGATTGTTCCGAATGCAACGTCCATGAGGCGAGAGAGAGAGAGAGAGAGAGAGAGAGAGAGAGAGAGAACCGGTTGCAACACATTCGAAGTATATATATTTTTAGCCCACCCCGAGCACCTTCGAAATCCATACCTCCGAAATTTGAATGCCTCGCCGAGGCACACGAGAGCATACATTTCCCTAATTAGTCCTAGGTCCGCACAGCCGAAAAAGCTCTCTCTCTATCTCCCATTCCGTCACCCCCCACATCACACGCAAAAAGCGTCGACGCGCGCGCGCACTTGAGGCGTGTAATAGAGAATTAGAAAAAGAAACAGCATAATTAAATATACTTTCGTTGGCCGGTTCTGAAAAAAGAAGGCAGACAATATAACCTAGCAATAAATGTCGTTTGTTTTTCCCTTCTATTTTTCCCTGTCTGCTTTTCTCCTTTGCCATTTGCTCGTTTTTGCCGACGCATCGCTGCCTCTCTCTCTCTCTCTCTCTCTCTCTCTTTCGTGGAGAGATAAAGAGCAAGAGAGAACGACTCTCGGGATAGCAGCAGCAGCAGCAGCAGCAGCGGCGGCGGCGGCACAAGAGCCCGATCAGGCGGCTCGCCATGAAAGAGCGAGAGAGAGAGAGAGAGAG
>UCQR01097725.1:0-22922 GCA_900474235.1 Cecidostiba semifascia | reverse complement strand
TTTAATGGACGACTCGAAAAACTATTCTCGATCCACTTCACAGGCGACAAAAAATGGTCTTTCTTTATACACTTATTATAAAAAACACGGTACACAACAAGGGACGAATGTGCTTTTCCATACTCGGATCATGTTTGAGCACCCGTGTACGTCTCGGGCGCCTGCGGCGCTCTCGACTACCACTCGTGCTCAAACATGATCCGAGTCTGGAAAAGCACATTTTCGCCCCCAGATGTGTAATATACTATTTTAAATATTTAAACTTGTCAAGAATTTTAAAAAATATTGAAGAATTTTTAAAAGTTTTCAAAAATTTTTTTATAGTACATTACACAACTAGGGGCGATAATGGGCTTTTTCAAGCGAGGATGATGTTTGAGCACGAGTGGTAGTCGAGGGCGCCGTAGGCTAGGGGCGAAAACGCCATTTCGCTCCTCTTTATTTCGGATTCTCCGATTGTTGTAGGCTCGTTTCTACCTTTTAGGGGCCGAAATTGGGTTAATGTATACATCATGTATTATGATAAGAGAGCCTTGCTCTACTTTTTGTCTGACGCTTGGAAAACCCTATTTTCGCACCACTTTATAGGCGCCGAAAGTGGTCTTTTTTATGCACGTGTTATAAAAAAGCATTTTCTCCAGTATTTGCGGGAATAAAATACCTATATATATATATGAGGAAAAGCAACTTTAATCCCGTTTTTTAAGGCAAAAAAGTAGCTATTATAGATAGCTCGTGAATAAAAGTATATTAAAATTGAAATTATAAAATCCGGATTATAAGAACTGATTCAAAAAAATAATTTTTCTTTAAATTTTGATTACCCGACTAGAAAATAATCTTACGGCGATATCAGGGCCGGATCAGTTGAACTTACGAACCGCCGGGTCCGGCATTTACATACGATTTTCTAAAATGTAATAGGGTAATCATGCGCCGGGCCAGACCAGTTACACTGACTTTGTTATAATTTAAAAAATTGTTTTTTTATTTTCATGAAACATATTGATTTTTATTGTTTCAAAATCTCGAAGTACCATCCGGATTCTTACCATATTACATATACCTGAATGCGGTAAACCGAATCCTGATGATCAAGCACGGCACACCATATCCAATTTCTAGTCGGGTATATGCATAGCTTTGGGGAATCAAAAACTTAATTTTGATTTTGAAATATAGATATCACAATTTTGAACGCGGACACTATTATAGATCTTTGCGAATTTGCCTTTGTGTTATCATAACAATAAAGGACTAATACATAGGTATACGTTATAACGACATTTCCACTAATACATAGGTATACGTTACAACGCCAATTCTCATCTGGTATTCTTATATTAAGGATCCATGAGTGAACTTGCAAGTATTAGGTACGAGCACGTAAATACTTTGTGTGAAGCACGGTCGTGTCGTACTTATCGTGGGGTATTCAGGACTGAAACGACTATATAATATATACTTTATAACGACATTTCATCCGCTAGTTGTTGACTGATATAGGTACGAGCAGGTAAATACTTTATAAGAAGCACGGTCGTGATGATACTTCGAACGATTGTGCGGTATTCAAAGAGTTTTTTAAACCAGATTATATTTGACAAAGTATATTTGACAAAGTGTACAGCGATATCGACATAGGTAGCAGCAAAACAAATTAAGCGAAAAATAAATGGCAATGCGAGTTTATGATTATTGTAAAAGCAAATAGACTACCAGAAAACAGTTTACCTAACAGACTACCTATTCAATTTTCAAATTATAAATTTTAAATAATTTAAAAATGTGATTTATTCATGCATTTAATGTATATTTGACATCTCTAATAAAACGCTATTTTTATTTTACTATTTAAATTTTACAGAAAAAAACAAAGACCCTAATATGGACAGTGAAGAATTACAGCGGCGTATCGACAAATTGAATGAAATTTCCCAAATTCACCTGGATGATTATGATATGTTGGAAGATAATTTGTATTATGAGAAAGGGGCGATACACTATCATCTTGAATCAATAGAGAAGATGGGAATGAATAATACAAATGAAAATGTAAAGAGTATTGAAAAATCCAATAAATTAAGAATACAAGGAAATGAAGGTTTGACCAATGATGAAGTGCATCATGATCGTCGATGGCATTCTGATATTTTAGAACTCTACAATGAGAGTATTGCTCTAGCTCCAAAAAATTCTGAACAATTAGCACTTGGATTTGCCAGCAGATCAGCTTTGCTTCTTCATTTGAAAATATACCAAGATTGTATTAGTGATTGTGACAGAGCTATGCAGATAACTGCTCAAAGTCGGTTGAAAATGAAACTTTTGCAGCGTAAAGTTATATGTTTGATGGCTTTGAAAGACAAAACTACAAAGAGAACTTACGATCAAGCTGTGAGTTTCCTGGAAACATGTACCTTAGATAAGAAACGTAAAAGGGAATTTAAAGACGAGTTAGCAGATATATCTCGTTCAATTTCTGAAATGACCTTTGATGAAGACATCAAGGAAGAAGAACGTATTACTAAAGAGTTGCCTACTTTTAAACCTAATGAAGAAGCTTCTTGTGCCTCTGATGCTATAGCAATAGCTCACAATGAAATATGGGGTAGACACATTGTAGCTGAACGAGACATTGAACCTGGAGAGATTGTCGTTGTTGAGAAGAATTATTGTTCATCTCTTGCTATTACCAAAATGTATGTGTTCTGCACCAATTGCATAAAGTTTTCATATGCCTTGATACCATGTGACAATTGCATTTTTGATGTTTACTGCTCAGAAAAATGTAAATCAGAGGCTTGGGAAAAATATCACCAATTTGAATGCCCAATATATCCTCACCTAGGTTTTGATAAATCTGAGGTCCGATTGCTGTTTTTCTATTTGAGATTTATGCTTGTTACCGTTTATAAGGTTGGTGGGTTTGATAGATTAAGAGAAGAGCTAATAGCTGTGGCAAAATGCAAAGGTAATTTTGTATATAATGATATATTGTGTTTAAAATGTACAATTAATATGTCAATGTTATTTAGATGTTCGCAAGAAAGGATTTATGGATGATGGAAAGTTTCACAGTGATCAACCCAGAAGTTGCCTTTTTGTTAAATGTGAAGAAAATATTTGGAATGGGGCATCCACTGCAATAAAACTAGCTGGTTTTACAAATAAAGCTTGTTACACTGTGTATTACCTGGCTACAAAGACTAAATTATTTGGACAAATGTTTAATGTAACTCCCTCTCAAATTGTTGATCAACCACATATAATGTTATTTGCAGCTATGTTGCTAAAATGTTTTTTCTCATTAAATAACAACAAGCTAGTAGTAAGTTTAAAAGTTATGTGCGTCTCATATTTTTATTCTTCAATTTGTTATTGTATGTACAATTTTTCATTTTAGTTGTATGTACATGATAATTTATTGAAATACACAGCTTCAGCAGCAGCCTCTTCTATATGGCCCTTTGCTTGTATGTTCAATCATAGTTGTTATCCAAATGCCGATTATTTTAGCACTGAGAATAAAGAATTAGTGATTTATGCTAAGCAGCCGATAAAAAAAGGATCACAGGTCTTTTAAAAATTTATTAAAAATGCAATCTCATCATTATGAGTCAATTGAAATAATTATACGATTTAATTTCAGATATTTATCAATTACTATGATGTAAATTATGCCTGTTGGTCAAGAGAAGATAGACAGGGATTTTTCGAAAACAATTTACATTTTCAATGTCAATGTATACCTTGCCAAGAACATTGGTCAGGTAATTCTTTTCCATGTCTTAAGGTAATCATAATTTTGTACAAAATTTAAAAGAAGTTCATCAGTTAAACTGGAAATTAACAAGCTTTTTATTATATATTCACCAGGATTTACTCAATACTACACCTGAGTTAGCTACTGAAATCAATACAGTAATTGAGAAAAACAATCAAGTAATTAAACAGTTATACGTAGAGAATTTTGTGTACAAGAAAGAAATATTGGAGAAAATTGCTGAAATATTAAAGGTTATCGATGAAAAAGTAACTGTTTGTTGTAAGGAATATTTATATTACCAAACATTGATGAAAAAAATGTTTGTCATGACATTTGGCATGAAAATGATAGATATTCTTGATTCCTGTCAATAATATAAGTTTGTCTTGTAAAAGCGTTTTTATTCGATTGTATGTACTTTGTATTTTTTTATTCATTATTTTATCATATCTTTATACAGACGATGTAATAACATGTAATATTTTTAACTATAATGATAAAAAAAAAAAAATATTTTTACTAATTCATTGGTATTGTTTATTTTTTCAAAAATCATTGTCCCTTTTCATTTTATGCGATATTTTTAGTTTTCGAGAAAATTTCGCTTCGCACATGTAGCGAATGGTGTAAAAGTATGGTGTAAGTACTTATACTTATTTATACATAGCAAATCGAGCCGCGGCCCACGTTCTTGCGCCGCAACCGCAAGTCCATCCTGTCCATATATAGTCAAAATACAAGTAGTCGAAATACCCTAAGTAAGTATAGGTATGTATGTACATACATACCTTACCTACGTTAAATAATACTTAATCACCTCTCGAGGATGTCGAGACGTTCTCGCCGTGTGCCGGCTTCTGATCACATTCACATTACCTATGCATATATTATTATATTAGGTACTAAAATATAAGTATAGATTACACGCATATTGCACGGGACTATATACGCGAGCCGCGAAATTTCTTTGTTTATTATTTGAGGTTAGTCTTGGCGAGACGCGGAATAAATTGCTCTCGACTGCAAGAAAATGTGAATAAAGAAACGCGCTCATTTACCAGTAAGTAGAGAAGTGGTAACAAAAAGTATACATATATGTAGTTTTGTACAAAACGTTTAATATTAACGTTTATTCACGTAAAAAGGATATTCTGTTTTTGTGTTAATTCAACGAGTGTTACTTGAACTTGTAAGGTATTGAAACGAGGAAATATTGAACGTTTTATTTCGTATTTATTTACTTATTTATTTATCGACAATTTTCAACATTGTTTGTGCTTGGTAATTGTTGCAGGTGCTATAGGCGTTTAAGAATTTGGTGCTAAAAAATGGAACGCTTGAATAAACAAATAATAAAAGAATTTCTTGATGAAGCAATGGAGATAGAAACTGCTGAGACCTCAGAAGAGGGTTTACTATTAGAAAAGCAACTTGTGAACAATTCTATGAAACAGTTCAGTTCACTGTTTGTAAATCATCCAGTGAAGCCTAAGCAGAAAAATGCAAAGGACTCTATTCGATGCAGAAAAGAGGGCAACGATTTGTATTGTAACAAGAAGCATGACTCTGGCACGCATCATAGAATTTGGAGTCTGTACACGGAGAGCATTGCCACAGCTCCAAACGATTCGGAAGAACTAGCTTTAGCATATGGGAATAGATCCGCTCTGCTGTTTCACCTTAAAGAATATGAAGAGTGCATAAAAGATTGTGATCAAGGGATTAAAAGAACTGGCTCAGATTTCTTGAAAGCTAAACTTTTGTTTAGGAAAATAGAAGGTCTAGTTGCTCTAGAAAAACAGACAGCGCTGAGCACTTGCAAAGATGCTTTAAAAACATTCGAACAGTTTACACTGAATAAAGATGTGAAGGATAAATTTGTAGAAAAACTGAATGTTATTTTAAACACTGTACTAAACAGTAATTTTAAAGAAAGGAATGTAGAAAAGAAGGAAATGCCTCTTCCAACTTTTAAACAACAAACTGAGGCACCATGTGCATCTACTGCTGTATCTATAAGGTACAACAAGAAGTGGGGCAGACATATAGTTGCGGATCGAAGAATTGAGCCTGGAGAAGTTATTGTGATTGAAAAAAGTTATTTAACCTCCATTTGTCTAGATGGAATGTATTTATTCTGTGCTAACTGTGTTCAGCAGACCTGGGCATCTATTCCATGTGAGAGCTGTATTTACAATGTTTACTGTTCACAAAAATGCAAATCAGAAGCTTGGAAAAAATATCACCAATATGAATGTCCAGTCTTATCTCATTTGCACAATCTTGATTTAAGCATATATCCTTTTATAAATAGGCATGATTTAGAAAATGGCAAAATTTTTGTGAGAGCTCTGACCTCAGCTTTAAAGTTATTATTGTTGTCTGTTAGTCAAGTTGGTAGTATAAGTAAAATGAAGAAGGAGTTGATCCAAATTGAAAACTGTGAAGGTAAATTTTAATATTATGTAGTATACACTTTTTTCTCATATAATAGTATATACATAATCCATAATTTAAAAAAAATGTTTATTTCAGATCCACGTACCAAAGGTTTTTCAAATGATGAAGTTTTCCACAGTGACAGATGTAGGAGTGTCTATAGTCTGACAACCTCTAGAGATCAGCTACATCATGATACCCTTGGTGTTTATGTTACAATGGTTTGTGTTGCTACATATTATTTGGCTAGAGAATCAACTTTTTTTGGAAGAAAAGTAAGACTAACTCCAATAGAAATGATGCAAAATGAAGATATCAAGTTGATTGGAGCTTTACTACTGAAAAGTTCACTTTTACTTCCTAATAATACTTTAAAAGTAATTATTTTTTAATTCCGATATTATTTAATTTAAATAATAACTTTGACGTAGTTCAAATAATCATTGCAAATATGTTGTAGTACTTTGTACATAGAGAAAGCACGATAATAGGTCAAAGGTATGGAGCTGCTTTGTATCCGTTTTGCAGTCTTTTTAATCACAGTTGTGATCCAAATGTCAAAAGTATTCCTACAAAATGCAATAAACGAATCGTCTATGCTAAACATGTTATAGAAGAAGGCGAACAGGTAATTCTTGGTCGTGATACAGCTATTATTATATTTTAAGTCGATTTACGCCAAGTACGTTTTACAGTTATTCCTCTGCTATGTTGGTGACAATTATACGAACGCGCCTAAAGCTGAAAGACAAAATACTTTGCGAAGTGCATATCACTTTAAATGTGAATGTGATGCTTGTTACGAAAATTTGCCAACTAGGTTACCTTTTGTCAAAGTTTGTACTAGACAAGTTTATATGATAATTATCATTTACGATTGTTTGCTATTGAAATATGTAACTTTTGTGTAACAGGATCTCATAGTGATTTCTCCCAGAATAAGAATCAATTTGGCAAACAAGCACAAGTACATCGAAAAATTGCAAAATCAAGTAATGACTACTTTACAAAGGACTGAATATCGGTATGATCCTAAAATGATCAAAATGGTTAGTAAATTGATGGTAGAACATTCAAACCACATTACCGTTCGAAGCATGGACTACGAGATGTTTGAACATTTCATATACATGATGCTGGTTAATGCATTTGGAACATGGTTGAATATTCCTGAGACTTGCTGAACTAAGGCAGAGTTTAAGATTATCAATAACTCAACGACGAAATACTCGCATTCTAAATAACTTATTTCTCTTTTAATAATTTATTGCATCTTTGCACTAGCACAAATGATTTGTGTACATTCATGTATTATTACTACATTATATTTTTCTACTTTTGTATGTAAAACATAAATGAGTCAAAGACAAAAAAAAACTAATAAATTTATGGTGAAGACGATGCATTTTCATGATAGTAATTATTCATTTTTTATTCTGACATATATTCGTTATAGATTTTGTAAATAAAATAATAATAACACATATTTAATGGCAGCTTATAAATTTAATAGATCAAAACAAAAGAGTTGATACAACGCTTAAAAGGTGATAAGAATTATTAAAACATTTTTTTTCTAGCAAATGCTCTATGCAACAACTAAACCAAATATTTTTTTCAGATCTATATGAAACGAGAATGGGAATAAAGTGAACGTATGTCAAACACGAAGTGTATGTTAAAGTTACACTATACACAAGGCTTTGTCATAGATTAACCGATAATCGATTCAACTATCGTGTTTTCAATAAAAAGATTAGCTCAACAAAAATCATTAAAAAGACAGTCTCGCTCCCTTACATTAGAAAGCGAATGACAATTATATAGAGAGCAGCAATTTTTTGCAATCCAGATCCGCGTGAGAAAGAAAAACATTTCGGTGAAAGGATGATATTCTGGAGGACGCAAGAGAGAGAGAGAAAGAGAGAGAGAGAGAGAAGCGCGAGTCACCTGGACGCCGCGATGTATATAGACAATCGAGCTCGAAACATCGTGGTCAATTCGCAGCAGTAGTGTATACATCCGTCTCCTTCGGCTCGACGCGCATAATTATATTTACAGTGTACGTATGTACATTCTTTAATTTTAGAATAGTAAGGATTTTAATACAAAATTCGATTAAATCGCTGATTAGTACAGTATAGTTAAGATATATACAGGGATGGCTTTAGCATATACTTAGTGGTATAATGAAAAGTGAAAACGTGGGCTGTGTGTGACCTTCGGTTAAGGATCTGAATTGGATGAAGGTTTGAAACGTTGTTCTACAGGTGCAGTGATTAAGTATACCCATTAAATAAGCTGTGCAGGGAACTTGACTTTCGAAAATAGAGTTTATTAACGATTCAAATTTCAATTTTAAAATCAAGTTTCATTTTTTTTTATCAGGCTTTTGTAGATAAGTATCTTTGTGCTCAACACTTCCTTCGAGCTTGTGAAACATTGCGACTGTTTACGTTTCACAATAGCCTCGCAGTGAAAGCTCAAAATTCTGACTTGTCGAGAATATTACAGTCTTTCATTCTCTCGTTGCGTATATATGGACCTCTCTCCCTCTCTCTCTCTCTCTCTCTCTCTCTCTCTCTCTCTCTCTCTCTCTCTCTCTCTTTCTCTTAATTGTTTCGACTCGCATGTATTATATACTCGGGATCTGATATTTAATTATCTCCAACTTTTTTTTCTCGCTTCGCGCGCAAATTAGGATTACGCCAAGGGCCCTCGGGAGTATAGATATATAGGTATACGCAGTAATCGAGGAAAATAGGCGTACCTTTCATCCCAACTTTTGAAGTAATCGCTGCACCGATACATGACGCTGAAATAATATATGAAATTATTTTTTTTTATATACTCTTTGTGCAGGAAAGCGAGCTTGTACAAGCCTTCATGAGCTTTATAAATTATAAAATGTTTATTTATAGTTTATCGATGTTTCAGGGTTAGTATAAACAAAGCAAAAGAAATCTGTTGTTTATACGTTTCGTCTTGACAGCTTCAGAATTAGCGACAAACTTTAATAATTATTTTTGAATCACTGAAGTCACGAAGGCTTGTGAGCTCGCTTTCCTGCACAAAGAGTATATCAAATAATACTATGTAAATTTTTCAGCTTCATCGGTGTAGCGGTTAATTAAAAAATTGGGTGAAAGGTACTTCTATTTTCTTCGGTTACTGTATACCTATGTATATCTATACTCCCGAGGGCCTTTAATTTTTTACAATTACGCATGCGCCTTGTATTTTTTTTAGCTCTCCCAAATATTTACCAATATCAGAAAGTAAACACTCAAATTTTAAACTGCATCATATTGTTTACATGTGTGTACATGTGTGTTTACATGTGCGTTTAGCCCGAGCCTGGCCATTTACTACTTAATCCAAGTCGAGACACCGATCGTAAGCGACCGATATGCGAAAGAGAAGAAAAAAGAATCGGTTTTCCCTTGGATTGCAAAATTATCCGGCGTAATTATTGGCACACCTCCGGTCAGCAACGCGCATCGTAATCTGCACGCGGGTCGCGCAGCGCACGTAGCTCGAATAATCACGATCCGGCAATAAAAAATCAAGACATCCGTCGCCGCGATATTGATAATTTTGTATTTATCTATAGCATATGTATATGTATGTACATATGAGAACATACGTATGTATACATAGAGCACAGATTCGCTCCTCGCGGGTATATACTGTCTGCTAACGAATTACGCTTCGCGGACACGTGCCGGCGCGTGAAAGTCGATGTATAAGTGATCGGTATTATATACTTGCTGCTGCAGCACCAGTTCAAGCGGCAGTTGTAGTCGAGGAGACCAGGAGTGAGGATCTGTCGAGAGTTGGCCGTCATGGGAGCGCAGAATTGTAAGGGCTCTAAGGAGTTCTATAATCAACAGCAGCAGCAACAGCAGTGTAATGGTTACAATGGGACCAAGCCGTGAGTTTTTTTTTTAGTTTTTCATTTATTTGCTTTTTTTTTGTTGGAAAAATTATTGGGGTATGCGATTTAATCTTGAGTGAAATCCCAATACGTTATCGAGTAGAGTATAGATTAGATGAATTATGTAAAGACGATTATATTTAGGTGATTATTTAGAAAGTTAGCGGTTGCTTTTAAATTAATTTAAAGAACGCCTTAGCAATATCTATGCATACCTATTTTTTCCGTTCAATAGTTCCCTGGATATCAATATTTCTCAATTAACTAAGTAAAATGATGACATTCCATTTATTAATGGCAATTTAATAACTTTATTGATTACTTTTTACTATTATACGAACGTATGCAAACGTTCGACGTATAATATACACAATGCCGTGCATACACTGTTTGCAATTGTTATTTTATGCTGCCAGTTCCAGTTTTCATACCTATACGTTAGAAACAGCGTATGAACGATGTGTATTATTTACCTACTTCATACACTGTGTAAAAGTGGATCAATAATTGTCAGTTTACTTTGACATGACAGTTTGCAACGTAAAATCAGCAAATAATTATACTGTACACCCATAATCCTTATAAGAATATACAAGCTCTCACAACAAATAATTATTAGTTTATATATAAATTCCAAGGTATAACTTTTTTCCCACAATATTTCTATATACATGTGTTTTCTTAGAGTGCACGCTTCTGCAATAATATATATTTAGCATTGGCATACTTCTAAAAAGGCAGCCATGCAGTGATCAAAAGCTCATCACAAAATTACGTATACGTCCAAAAAATTTCCACAAAATCACCGATCGAACAAGTAGTATAATATGCACTTGAAGTAAACGATATTATCGAAAAACAAAGCGATATCTTTTACTTTCAGCGTTGTAAGCCTAACCTAATAGAGCCCCACGACTATATGTATATATAGACAATAAACCAAAACACACGAACTCCCCACACACAAGACATCAGCTCTGACGCAGAATATCTAGCATGCTATACTCTCCCATGATTCACGGCTCTCGCAGGCCTTTATCACGTTCCCTGTTTATTTCATTCACGCGAGATCTCTTATCGATTTCTTATTTTTTGCACTACTCTTATAATACCATTGCCGCTCCAATATAGACTCCCAGCATCTCAGTCTGCGTTGAATCTCGCGCTCGCGTGGTGTTCCTTTGTTTTCTTCCGGGATCGAGTGTATATAGTACCTAATAAATCTCAAGAGAGACACAATGTCGCCGAGAAAGTTGAATACGTTGACGCGATTCTTTGGTGAACTGAGGTTCGGCCGATTTTCCACTGTCGTCCAGACAAATGCCAGACCTGAGACTGGTATGGAGGATAGCACGTGTGGATGCAGCAACGATCCTATCGCTCACAGGTAAAAGAGACAGACGATTGACTGCTATAAGAGAGGCTTTGATTAGGGATCATTATGCAAGCGTGTCGGATGTTGAACTTTTTGTCGAATGTTGTGGACGATAAGGGAGAAGCGATAAGCGGCAGACTTTAATTTTTTTCGCGGTCATTCTCGCAGTCGGATGATGATTAGGTTATTGCTGATGATTGAGCTTTACGTTCTCACGCGTTTGAGATAGTATGCAAGTGCAGAATTCCTGTCATCTCTTAGTTTTTTTAGTTGGAAGTAATTTCAACAATAGTTGATATTCAGATGTGAATTTTCTTGTGATGAGTTGGTCGTCTATTATAGAAAAAGTGTGAACGCGTGTTGCATCTGTAAGTGCGTCAAATTCATAACTTCCTTGAGATAAAATCGGTAGAATGCAGTCTCAATTAGTGATGGGCGAACTCTCAACAGTTCAAAGTGTGCCTTTATTGGTGTTTGCGAGCATATTTTTTTTTAAAGTTCGATCTAATCGGAGATCAATAACGACGCGCAACATGCACAATAATCGATTCGCAAGTTCAAGACTAGAGCTGATGGAGGTTTTTCTTAAATTTTTTTAATGACGTTTTTGAAGTAGATAGTTTTATAGCTTTAGGGTACAAATTATTTTTCTTTGTGCGTGATGCGAACACGTGAAAGGTATCGGTATTTGTATTTTTTGCTGTTGTAGTTTCTCTATGTTTAATCAAAGATAGCATATATTAGGCATACAATAACATTCGATTGCTATGTTTTTGCAAATAACAGCTGGCATTTTATACATTTTTTAATATTTTTTCAATTTAGCCGAACTTTTTAGTTTGTTGTGCATCTTCGATAAAACATAGAATACAACTTAGAATACAATAAAATTGATTACGTAATTGAATGCGGTTTTCTTCTGTCGAATTCGTATACCATTAAAAATGTTTGTAACCAAAGCGAATTAATAATTATTTTGTCAACACAATTTTATTCCGATTATCATTTATTTTTAATTTTGATCGTTCTTTTCGATCACATCAATTGCTGAATCCAAACTCTAAATAAAATACTCAATTACTGAGTAAGTAGGTGTAATGTACCTGTAGTGTATAGACCAAAACGCTCATTCAGTAGTAACAGACATTTCCCAACTGTTTCAAACCCGAGAGACAAGTGTATGTACAACAAATCCTTGTAATTTTTCATTTATACAAAAAACAAATCGTTCCATATCAGCTCGACGACCTTATCGCCAATGAACAATCGTGGAAAAACAATGCACAGACCAAAAAGCTGCAGCCACATCCTGCCGCACACTTGACGAAAAAAAAAACAAGCATACACATCGAAAACAAAAGCCACATCCCTTTGCTGCAGCATCGACGAAACCAATTCAAATAAACCCAATGCAACGCGCGCGTCCCCCACACCGCGCGCGTGTATTCGCTTGGTATCACGTGGGCCAATTGCTCCCCGCTTCTCGTCGTCGACGTTTCCGCGCTTGCGCCTCCACTCCGCCACACACCTTTTAAACCTCGTCGCTCGCCTCGTCCCCTCGTCTGTGTGTGTCAGCTCGCTCACGTCGTGTGTCAGCTGTTCGCGTCGTGCATCAAGCCTCTAGTATCTATAACTGTCGCTACGGCTTCGCTAATACGGCGCGTCTCGTACATTTCCAGACTGCAGTACAGGAATATCGCTGAACAGCAGCATCAGGTAGTCAGTAGCAGCAGCAGCAGCGGCAATTGTCAAACGACTCCGAGAAAGATGTTTACGCTTGAAAGGGATCAGCTCGGACAGCGAGCTGCCGATGGAGATACCAGTACTCCTGGACTCGTTCGAGGTTTGGATCATGTCAGGAATCCACAGCTTAATAAGGTGAGGGAGTATCGAGTAATTTTTTTTACTTATAGATAGATTGTGCCGTATAGGTGTAACCTTGCACTTGAGTAAGCGCGACGATGACGCGAGCATTTTATCGATTATACCCACAGTTTCTAAAGCGGCCGGTTATTGTTTATTCTACGTGTACAGGCTTTTTGCTTTATAGCTCGTATAGTAAATGTGAAAAAGCTTGCTCGAGCTTTATCGATCTCACTAATGTCGGCTCATCGTTGAATTTCTGAATAAAGATCTCTGTAATAGCGAATGTCAAGTGCAACTTTATTTTAGAAATTTCTAGTTGGTATTGTATACTACTCTGCTGTGGCGTCATAAAAAGAAACCATATACAAATTAAAATTCGACGAAGCTTAATCTCGTCATAGTATACTTATATGTAGTAATGGAATGCCATCGATAATAGCACCAATACACGTGCTCGGCTTTTCGGCGAAAGAGTTCATGAAGGTGGCGAATGCAGAGAGGCGCGCTTGCGCGGTGTGACGAAATTGCGTGCGGAATTTTCGATATACCTACATATGCGAGTGTACGTATGTACATTTCCACAATCGAGTGAATAATACATTTGAAAAAGTCGCGCTATTTTATTAGTACAGTCGGCTGTTTTAATGTCAATTCAAAATTCACAAAGTTTTCATGAAATTCGGGTTAAAACGATACACGAGAAGCTAATATTGCCGACTGTAGGAATAAAGTTAGCGTTCGGTATTGTTCTGTAACGATGATTCAGTATTTTTCGAAAGCGTGAGCGTATAGATTTAACCATCAGTCAGTCGCTAAAGCATTCTTGTGACGCTATCGTCATTGAGCGACAGTTGACATTCGATTTGCAGGGACGATTATCGCGAATACCTCGTATATAGTCTGACATAATTCGAGTTGTTCTTGTTAATAACCATTATCAAGAAAAATTGAGTAACTTTTTTTTCTGGATTAATATTTTTTGTAATTTTTTTTCTATACAATTTTTTAGTCTCAAAGAACAATTAATGATTAAAATTGTCACACACAAGGTAGACTTGTAGTATTATCAAATCATTATACTACTCGTTACGATTAGAGATGATAATCTAGATCGGCGTAATTTCGGTTATCGGGTTCAATGGACAGTGTGTACTATAATAGAGAGTATAATGTACAAGAGAAGATTTGTTCATTCATAAACAGCCTTTAATTCTGTCTTCATTCACGAAATCTCATCACTTGTGAATAAACACTCTATTCTGGTGTTCTCTGAAAACACGTCGAGTTTCAATATACAACTACAGCGGAAATTTTCCTTAATATTCACTTTTATACTGGCAAACGATCGATGCTTTTTTTACACTCGGCTACTTTTAAAACCTCGTTCGTCATATTTACAATTCCCAGAAACATTTTTTCAATTAATCGAAAAAAAAGTGAAAGGAGTATGTGTGAATTTTCGACGGATAACGACATAGAATCAAATTCAGCTTACTATAAACGATCGAATCTCGCTAATATGAATTACATAAATGCACTTGCAATATATCATCCATACAGTCGTTTGCTTAAACAAATTATATAATTGTGATATGCAAAAGCATCTACATCACAATTCTGATACTCCATCATCTCTCCGAAACATTCCCGAAGTTTCTCCATTCACTTTTAAAGCAGAGAGTCTCTGTATACTCCGAGAGGGGAATTCCCGGACGAGGCATTATTATAGTTCGCCAAAATTCGCTTGCGTCAGGGATGGCAATTTCGACCCACGGAAACTTCCACACGCATCAAAAGAGGCACTGCCGCGGCGAAATCGAAAGGAAGCCACGTGCGCGCTGCCCTGTGTAAAATATACTTGTTCACTCGCGACTTGCATGTTATTTTATTCGTCTGACCCACTATCTCAGAGAGTTTGTGCGCGTGATGGACTGCAAGGGCTATTGACACTGGCGTGTGATGATATGTGAACAGCGATTGGGTTCTGGTGACGAGAGAAGCTTCTTTTTTCTTTTGTTGCATATGTGCGGGAGGATGGCTTTCGTTGAGAGACGCATAATTTTACTTATATTTTTTCGGTTAGAATAACTGAGTTGAAAATCTTCACAACTTTCATATAGAAGAAACTCGTTAATTTTTTCAATCAAATAAAAGTAACTCGTACTCCTGGCTTTTTTTCACAACTCAGATCGCTGATCTCATTACATTACTAGATAAAATCAGAAAACCATTCATTTTCTAATGACTGAACTCGATTTGGATCTCAAGGTTTCAATCCGTCATGCCCACCGCGTTTTTTTCTCCGCAATGCTACTACTTATTACGCTTATAACGGTATCTTTTTCATCTCGCGCGTATACTGAGCGTTAATGGCATATTTATAACCTGACCCCCAAAACAGAATAGACATGAGATTGGAATGAAATAAATTATTTTTTATGCCTCTGCGCAGTGAAAGGATTTTACTGAATTAATTTATTTATATTGCAAAAGGTGGAAATATAGTTTTCACCTCCAAATGCACAGTAGACGTGCGATTGTTTTATCATCACTGTTTTGGTATGATTATAGATTCAGGAGTGCCAATTTGACTGTACAAATAAAGGGGAAATACATCATAAACGCGGTACGGTTACGCAATGAAAATAACAGCAAGGTGCTCGATTGACTGCGGCCGATTGTTGTTTTTCTGTATATATACATATTACCCTCGTCTGATTTTTCGAAAACAAACGTCCGACTCGACAATATCATTAATTTTCAAACTCTTGCATAAGCCTATATAGACGAGCAATTACCGATATCGAAGCGACGTTTAAGCGCCTATGAATAGCATAATTAATAAGCTCACCTTCCCGGCCTGAAAACGCTCGTTACACACTCTCTCTCGCGCGCGCGCATAATATACGGAAATTTTGAAAGTCGCGCGACTGTACTTTTTTAAACATCGTCCGATGCTTCCACGTGCTAATATAGCAGAACAGAGAGAGAAAAAAAGAAAGAATTACTTATTCTCGGTGCGATATACGAGTTTCACCGCTGAAGAGACTTTCTCTGCTCGAGGAGATTCTAGAGCGTTCTACACGTCACCGCAGGACACGCGATATACCATTGATTATCGCGTATACAACGCGTCTGGCTATTGTTAATGTGCTTCGATGATTTTCATGTATATATAAGACTCTAAGGCTTGTTAGAGCGCGTCTACTTGTCGTCTTCGAGGCCGTACGCGCACGCGTCACTCGATCGTCTAGAGCTCGACCGCTCTTTGAATGTATATAATATTGTGTTATGTAGTCGTGCTGCAGTTTCTTTTCGTTTGTTGTTTGCGCTCTTCTGCATATTGGGAATGATAATCATCAGTTGTTGGATTTTTACACTCGATGCTTAACTTGATATTTTTTTTTAAGTTAATTAACGTTATAGCCAAATTGCAAAAAAGATGTTTCTCGTCAAGTGATGATTTAAAATCAATTATACGTTTGAACTCAGAACCGGCAATTCTATTTGCATCTGCACATAACAAATTAAATGAAAAAAAAATAATAATAATTATAATCGCCAATATTACCTATAAATCGATCATCGATTACCAACAAAATTTTCCACTCGAAATCAAAATATAAGCAGCTCGGATTATCACCAACATCAAGTTATATCGTTTTCTGCACACATGTATATATTTGTTTCTCTCTCACGCGCGTAATCGTCGCTATCACTCTGCACGCATGCCAACAGCAGAGAAGAGCCTCTAATGTGTATATACACAGACGCAAAGAGCGTCACGGTAATGATGGACGGGGGCGAAGTGCAGTGATGACTCGGCACTTTGTTATATTTAACTTTGCTGGCTTTTTCTTCGCGACGTCTGTGTTTACTGATGCGAATAGCGTTTTGATGATTATATAATTTTGAATGGGACATTTGTCATCGTTCGGTGTATTAATTCAGAGTATGTTTTCGGCGTGATTTGATTAAAGCTGCTTTTATCTATACGATGAACTTGCGAAATGGCAAATCTCGTATATTATAACGATAATGTCGAGCTGCTGTCAATAACCGGAAATATATACCTATATTGTTACGTGCATGAACGCTCGTTTGATTAATCGACACAAATAAGATATTGATGATGACTAAAGACTTTAAAGCAAATTGTGTGTTTCCCTCGTATCGGAATGATATTTTGTATACTTCCTTCGTAACGATATCAAATCTCTCGATTTTATTTTCTTGAGAATATAAAGACTTGGATAAAAAGAATTTCATCTTTTATTGATAAAAGATCGGAAAAGTATTGGTAACCCATAAATCAATGCGCGAAAGTCCACTATAACAAACTGATCATGGACTTTAAAATCGTCGATTTCAAATTAAAAGTACACGAGCGAAATGCATACAGTTCTATATATATATTCTGATGTACGTATAAACTCTCAGGTATTATTAGATTTTTATTTTCGAACACAACGCGTGCAGAGTTAACTCGATTAATAGCTACTAATAATAATAATGACGCTTCACCGATACATGTTTACTAATTTACTAATTCATAAAATATAAATATTATAATATAGGCGCAATAAAATTAAGCAATATATCTACATCATTGGACGCCGAACATAAAGATACCGTGTGTTACAACTTCGTTTTTCACGATAAACCAGCCCGTCAATTTTCCTCAAATTACCTGGCAACACGTATACCTACATAGATTTCAACCTGTAATTCCTGCGTTTTGCGGCAAAATACATCGACTCCTTCTAATAATAACAACTTCTTTCCCCATCACAAATCGACAAAAAAAACGACGTGTATACTATATATATATAAGAAATAAATTCCCGTCTCCTATATATAATATAAGGCTCTGTATATACACATAAGAGAGATGTGTCCGCGAAGTAAGGCAAAGTGCATCGGCCTGAATTTCCGGCGGAATATCGATCACGGCGCCAGGTGCGCCCTAGCGCAGGTCTTACATTCTACCTACCCCCTATACGACGACTACGACGACTACGACGACGACGACGACGGCAACGGTTTCTCTCGTCGTTTATTCGAAACAACGACACGCGCTGGTCTATAGCATGTCGCCACCGACGGCGATATCTCCGAGTTAGCTTTGCATATATATATAGATACTATACGGGGGTGGTTATATATAGTGCTTGAGTTTTATACACAGTGTGCGGTGCGTCGACATGGAGAACGACTGGTGGACACTGATCCCGAGCTGCGACGAGAGAGTACCGCGTGTTCCTGAGGCTTTGCTGTCTATCGATGGAAGGGTAGGCTTGTTGTGGTTGTTGGTGGTTTTTAAAAGCAGGGTGTTGTGATGGTGATGGGATAAGTGAAGCGATTCTGGGATATTTTTATTGAGTTGAGAGATTTATCGGGCCAGCTGATCGTCTAGACAGATGCGATTTATCGCTGATGATGGTTGTGTAAATTTCCTATGAATCATTGATACGTATTTTATAATAATTATTGATGTACTCGGCACACAAATTCAACCTTGGATTGTTGATTAAAAGTCGCTCTTTATCTTCAAAAATGTCGTGTTAACAACGCTAATGTGTATTATACTTTATCGTTGAGTGCAATGTAATTTTCTTCATAATTTTTTGTTTACATATCAGTGTCATTTTAAAGTTAATGGGAAGATTATTTTATTTTGGCAAATCAGATATGGCACATGCAAAGAACGTTTTTTTCGGAACTTCATTAACTCCAGATATATCAGCTTCGTATACACGCGCTTTTTATTATAGAAGGCCAACTTTTCTTCGCGTTTGTTATGTCTGCATAAATACAGATATGAGACGAGAATTTTAGAAAGTCGTAAGATCGCATTGTGCGATAGCAGCGAAATTCTAAATTATCTCTTCTTAATTTATTCTACAATTGTACCGTAACTGCGGGAAAAAAATCTCAAAAACAACCAGCTAATTGACGCCGACGATTAAAAATTATCCCATTGAAATGACAAAAAAAAATGTGTGTACCAGACGAAAAAAAAGACAATACAAAATGTATACGCCCACCAAAACAACAACCGGAAGGTTCACGGCCGTCGACGAGACGCGACTGGTCAAAGATCACCGGAAAATTTAGATCGAGTACGAGCCCCCGACGCGTAAGTAAACTCTATGTTTATTCATGCGTCGAACGACGAGCATCATGTATAATAAGGTATATTTTTCCTCCGTCTTTTTCGGAAGTTCCAACGTCAACGCACATAATGACGTGGGTGTGGCGTGATATTCATTGAAATTTTTCTATCGACAAGAATATAGCTTGTTATGTATAGATCAAGTTCGAGACCGTATAATTGATAAAAAGATAATCGAAATAATCACCCTAGGGAGAGACGCTCGAAGGCTCGATTTGAAATTCGATGGGATATATGTAAGAGCTCTGGAAGTATAGTCTGGCAATGACACAAGGCCCGAGGCTGTCGGGCCTTGCTCTAAAAGACCAGAAATCTTATTGCATTATGTTCAGCGCAGCGCTGCTGTAATTGACGACGTTTCGCGCACTCTTTGCACTCGCGTCGTCACGCATGACTTACTGCTTGTATATATCTCGGGTGGGAATATATTCTGCATTGCGTCATTCTAGAAAAGCTGAATCGTTTGTGTACAAACATTGATTTATTATAGACGTGAGCATATACCTAATGGGGGTATCAATGCTTTGATCGTCGTCGTTGTTTGGCTATAAAAGTTAGCTGCATGCTCTTGAAGAAAAACTTAAAAATAATTGATATAACCCGAAAATTTGTTAAAAGCCATCATTTATTACAGTAAATCCTGTTTACATCAGTGATTAATCGCACAGCTGCAGTTATTTTTGCGCTGATGAAACAGAGTATAGTCTCCAACGAATGCACATCGGAAAATCAATGAAAGAGCCAACTCACGACAAGCTGCAAAAAACCGCTTACTCCAGCCGACTAAAACTCAGCATGTAACTTCAAACGCATTAACCGGTTAATTCCGGACAGCACCGAATTTTTAAGCGCACACGTAATCGTCCCCAGTTACCGTCGAATCAATCCACCTTATCAAGAGCAAATCAACCCAGTAACACCCAACCGAAGTAGCATTCCAGCTCTCGTTCACAATAGGAAAAAAAAGAAAGCGGAAATGTGACAGCTCGACGATGCTTATCTCGAGTGTTGAGCAGCTGACCGACGCCGGAGAGAAATGTATGTGTATGTGTAAAATGTCGTGTTATTTACGAGGCGGTAAAGTCCCTGACAGTGCGACTACTGCAGTTTGCACTTTCGCGATCTTATGAGAGCCGAGGTCGAAGTAGGAGACTTTTCTCTAGGTCAGGGCTGTGTGTATGCTCCGCGCGTTCCTTGTGTACTATACGACTGGCTCGATCTTATTCGTTATTTGTTGAGTGCGATTTTTTTTTTATTTCTGTGATTTTACAGAAGCAGACATTTTTTATGACCCTATTTTTGCGTAATTTTATTTTACCTTATAACACATTACGACCGCGTCTAAGTGTCTCGTTCTCTTCGAGTATTATGACCTAGAATTTGCGAAATTTCATTGTACGGTAGTATTGCAATATACTGGAAGTACCTTGCGGCAAAAGTGACGTCATAGTATTATATTTCCTTAAATCGTTCGTAAAATAAGTAACGATTACTCGATCTCGTGTCTACTTTTAACACTAATACGAAACAAAGTTTGAGAAGACTATACGTTTGATACGATGTTCCATATTGATTGAACTAAATTGCTAACGCATTGATATGTTATCCGCAGGGCATGGCCTTCACGATCGAGGAGCGCCAGACTCTAGGGATCCACGGCCTTCTCCCAGCGGCTGTCAAGACCCAGGACGAACAGCTCGAGCTTTGTAGGCTCAATCTCGACAGATACACTGACGAGCTATCCAAGTACATCTACCTCACTGGTTTACTGGTTGGTATATCTATGACGAATGTCAATTGTGTTTATATAAAATTTCACACGAAATTGTAGCTTTGGATTATGACACTGATGAAGTATAAGAATTTTTAATTTTATTAAAAAATCGAAACTTTTGTTTTTTCTATAAAAGCTGTACAGCTAATAGTCGACTTGAATCGATCGTATATACTTGGGCAACGGTTTTTCTTTTGTTTCCTTGACAGCCTTGCAACGAGGCATAAAAGTAGAGTTACGGGAAACACATACATCAGCGCTTTGTTCGATTTTAATGAGACGCTGAAACGGTTTAGGGATACACGTGTTCCCAGTAATTACATAAAACTCAATGAAAAAAGAAGCCATGAGTCGACCTAAGTTTAATTGCTCTTTTATGAGAAAATAAATAATACTCGGCCTTCATGTTAGCATGCGTATCTAAGGAATACATTTTTATCTAATTATCAAATAATCTAATCAATAGGACCGCAACGAAAAACTGTTCTATCGACTGCTAAGCGAGGACGTGGAGAAGATGATGCCACTGGTGTACACCCCAACGGTTGGTCTGGCCTGTCAGAAGTTCGGCTTAATTTACCGCAGACCTCGAGGCCTCTTCATCAGCATCCACGATAAGGGCCACGTTTACGACGTCCTAAAGAACTGGCCTGAGCACGACGTACGTGCTATCGTCGTCACCGACGGAGAGCGTATCCTTGGTCTTGGTGACCTTGGTGCCCAGGGTATGGGTATCCCCATCGGCAAGCTTTCGTTGTACACCGCACTTGCTGGTATCAAGCCGCACCAGTGCTTGCCCATCACCCTCGATGTTGGCACTAACAATCAGGTGAGACGTCCTTTTTGTTTTGCCTATAAAAAAAAACGGGGAACTTGTAAAAATTGAATGACATTCAAAGTACATTCATAAGTAGACAATGTCATAGTTGAGCGAGACACGTATGTACAAAAATTTGACTCATTTTTGAAACTTAACAGGGATTCCTGGACGACCCTCTGTACATCGGACACCGTCACAAGCGCGTGACCGGTGCCGAGTACGACTCCTTCATCGACGAGTTCATGAAGGCAGCGGTCAGACGCTACGGTCAGAACACCCTCATCCAGTTCGAGGATTTCGGCAACTCCAACGCCTTCAGACTGCTGAACAAGTATCGCGACCACTACTGCACCTTCAACGATGATATTCAGGGCACTGCCTCCGTCGCAGTCGCCGGTCTCTTCGCCTCGCTCAGACTCACCAAGACCAGGCTTTCGGATAACACTATCGTGTTCCAGGGTGCCGGAGAGGTGATTATTTTTTTCAATATCATCAAATATTATCTAATAGAAAAAAAGAGTCATGGAAAAAAAGTTCTAGACAACAGTTTCTAAATAACCTTTCAATTTATAGGCCGCCCTGGGAATCGCCTGGTTGTGCGTGATGGCGATGAAGAAGGAGGGCGTATCGGAAGAGGAGGCCAAGAGCAAAATCTGGATGGTGGACTCCAAGGGTCTGATAGTGAAGAATCGGCCGAGCGGCGGTATAAGCGAGCACAAAGTGCAGTTCGCTCGGGAGCACGCGCCCGTCGACAGCCTCGCCGAGGT
>UCQR01097724.1:0-16769 GCA_900474235.1 Cecidostiba semifascia | reverse complement strand
TCAATGATCCCAATGTGGTTCAATTAGTTTTGATAAAGGAATTCAACAAGTTTCGTGATCGCGGTCTGTACTTCAACGAAGAAGTGGACCCTCAAACTGTAAATTTATTTTTTCTACCAGGTGAACGATGGAGACAATTAAAAGTTAAGTTAACCCCTACATTTACACCTAGTAAATTAAAGCAAATGTTTCCATTGCTAATGGAAATTGGCAACAATTTAATACGAGTATGCGATAAAATCATCAAAAACGACAACATTGTTGAATTTAAAGATTTAATTGGCAGGTATATATACATTTCAACTTAAAGTTATCTTCTTAGTTAAAATGTTTTCAGTATTTCTTTTTTTTTAAGATATACAACTGACAGTATTTCTTCATTAGCATTTGGAGTTGATTGCCAAAGTTTAGATAACGGCACCAACGAGTTCCAAAAGCATGGAAGTATGGTTTTTGATCAACCTCCCATAAGAAATGCTTTGGGAGTTTTCGCTCCAGTATTTTTAGATAAATTTCGAATTCCCGTAATAGACAAGAAAGTCATAAATTCTTTACAAAAACATTTATTGATGTATTAGAGGAAAGAAGACGTAATAAAATAATGAGAAAAGACTTTTTGGATTTATTAATGCAGCTGTTAGACAAGGGTACGTTAGACGGTCACAGTGATTTCAAACAGGCCGATAATGCTGCAAATGGTAATGCAATAAAATAGTACATTAAAACATTGATGTAGAATGTGTTTTTTAAAAATAATTTTTATGGTTTTTAACTTACGTTACCAGGTTCAACCTTAGAAAAAATCAGTCTGACAGAAGCAATAGGTCAAGCGTTTATCTTTTATTTGGGCGGGTATGAAACGAGCTCTTCAACAATAACTTATTGTTTGTATAAATTGGCATTGAATCCAGAAATTCAAGAACAGGTACAGACAGAAATGGATGAGTTCTCCAAAAGGGACGGAGGAATAACTTATGAAACAATGTTAAACGACATGAAATATCTTCACATGGTCTTCTCAGGTAAAGAAAAATTAAATAATTTTATTTCCTTATATGATTGTTTTAGTAACATGATATTATTTATCATTTTAGAAACACTAAGAAAACATCCATCGATACCGTTTTTAAATCGAGAGTGCATTGAAAATTGTGATATTCCAGATACTAATGTTCGTATTGAGAAGGGAACTAAAATAATAATACTTATTAACGCTATGCATCGAGATCCAGACATATTTTCAGATCCAGATAAATTCGATCCTCTTCGATTCACCAAAGAAAATATCGCTTCTAGGCATTCCTATACATATTTACCATTCGGATCCGGACTGCGATCTTGCATTGGTTTGTTTTCATCTATCAAATTTATGTGAAACTATAAATTACAAAAAAAAACATATTATGTTTTTCTTATTTTTTAGGAATGCGTTTCGGAATTTTGCAAACCAAGATAGCACTAATAGGTTTACTTTCCAATTATAATTTTTCAGTGTGTGAGAAAACACCTATTCCTATGAAATCCGCAGCAAGATCTGTTACTCTAACTCCAGAAGGCGGCATACATTTGAAAATGGAGAAAAGAAACAAAACTACATTTATGTACAAGAATGATCAATTAAAAAAATAGCATTCTTCGACCATATGTAATTTTCTATAAAAATACAATTCAATGATATTTACACTCTTAAAAATTTATTTGAGTTGTGTAAAATTTTATTCTAAATTTTCAAAATCATTTTTTTGCATGTAATTACATTAAAACATCACCTAAAAGATATATTAGTGTAAACAAATTACGCAGTATAATTAATAATTACATATAATTTATGGCCTGGCGTCTACACGTTAAAATATACATGCAAAACAAGCTGCGCAGCGCGCAGGTATCTGCAGCTTATAACTATGTAATCTCGTTTGAACCAATCGGGGTGCTGCGTATGCGACGTGGAATATACTGTATGCCCAGAAAATAAATCAAGCGGCAGAAGCAGCAGCGGCAAAGGACGATCGCAAGTCTCAACGACCGATAGCCGCACGTCTCCAGAACTTGAACTCGTATTACTCGGGAGGATTGCACGTGTATATATTCACGAAGAATTCTTGCATCCTATGAGTACGGGCTGTATACTTGGAGGATGCTTCATACTTTGCAGTAATGTATGCAATGGATCTGCGAACCCTTGCCTTCTGCATAATAATTTAACGTTCAGCATAGAGAATACGTTTAGTATTTTCTATTCTGTATAGGAGTTGCAAATTAAAGAATAAATCAAAATTTTTTAATCTTGTTAATAAGTATTTCAGTAAATATAAATATACCTATGTTACAACAAACGTTTTATTTTATTTAACATTGTTTTCTGCATTATTATAAGAAATGTTTAAACGTTGAAAGTCATATTTAAAATTCCTTTGAGTAGGAAAATAGTAAACGCTCCTAAACGGCGTAAACATATCAAGCGTATGGGTAAAAAGGAAAGACATTAATCAGGCGCCGCGTTCATTTTCTTCAAGAAACTTGCTTGCGTCGGTAGGCTTTTAATATTTCGTTTTAGCTCGTCAGAAATTCTCCCTTGAGGGGAGAGCTGACATTAAGAGCCGGCCCTGCCACACACCGCGGGAGAGCCATGTGATGCAGTAGTTATAGGACGAGTTGACTTTTTTATGGGGCCCATCAGGAAGACTACAAATACGAGGAGCGCGCACCTTGCATCTCATAGTTCTTTGCACTACGGTCAGCATCTACACGGCACGAGCGCAGCTTCTCAGATTCCACGATGTTCAAATACGTGAGTTTGTGCATGTTCTATATATTTTAAATATTTTGCAGCTATTGTTAAAAATCTTTGAAAAAATTAATTTTACCTTGCAGATGTTACTGTTCGTTATTGTTGGATTTGCGTATTCGACTCCTGTTCCGGATCCCAAACCTGTCAAGTCTTTCCAGACACCTGCATCTACGGAAAAGCTTACGCCTTTAGTTGCTGCACCACTTCCAGCACTTGCCGCTATTCCACAGGTTGCTGTACCTTTAGCTGCTGTAAGTACCAAATAAATATGTAATATATACTAAGCTAGACTTTTATTAAAAAAACGTTATTAAAAAGAACGACAGTAAGGAATCGAATAACAAAGTAATTCTTATTTAAGTATAGATAAATTGTGGGCAAGGTCGCGGTCCCTTGATAAATTTTGTATATCGCAATAGATTTATATAAATTTGGAAATTGCAAAAGTCTATATTTATTGCCAATAGACTTTCAAATGGGGTTTTCAGTTTATCTCTCTAATTTATAATCCATGTTTTAGTTTCCACCATTGGCTTACGCGTATGTGGCGCCACTCAAACTTGCTGCGTTTCCTTCAACTTACACAGTCGAACAACATGGCTACACGATTTCTTACTGATAGCTACACCATACTCATCGGTAACTTACCAGCTGTTAGTGCTTGCAATGATCAAGATATGGATTAAGACAAGACCAAGTATCGATTGTTGATCTTCGATCACAGTACCATCATCGTAGTGTTTAAAAATAACTTCTTATAGAAAATTCTAATAATATAAATTACCATATTATCTTCATTAAACGAAAATAATAAAACAAGAGTAATGTAAACGATGAAGAATAAATTGTAATTTTATGCTATGAAATGTCAAATCTTTTAATTTATTTCCTTACATTTGACAATCTAATACCTGCTTAGTGAAAGCCTAATAAAAGACAATTTAAATAATTTTAATCTAATAAAATAAAATTAACCGCATGCATATTACGATCATTTTTAACAATTTTTTTTTATTTCGATTCACTTAGTTTTTTCATATGAAAGTATTTTACCAAATAAATTGTATAGTGTATTGATTATATATTAATAATGCAGATCTCAGAATCATTTGATTTCGAAAAAAATTCTTTGAACATTATAATTAAGCTTCTCTTTTATTTCGCAGTATCAATGAAACGTAAATAAAGGTTAAAGTTAGTTCTACGAAGGTTGTGGAGAAATCGTCTACACATTCGCGAAATGAAAATGAATTATGCCGACTGACAGGAGCCGTCTTTCCTTTTTTAAGTCGCTGGCGTAGGTGTACCCCAAATCCATACTTAAGATTCGGCTATAATACCTATATCCTAGTACAAAATTTGCGAAACTAATAAGCTTTTCTCTTAAATTTCACGACGGACCGAGGCCAAAGCGACAAGTTATTATTTTAAGATTATTGCTATTGCTTTCGACATAAGTGTATTATGTTTCATAGGATTCTTTTGATACACTACTTTTATTTTATCTATTACTAAATTCACGTTACTTAATCTATGTTCGTCCAGAATGTTTATGCACCTTTTTATGCTCAAGTGCAATGACATGAAACAGCCTGCTGCACATTAAACTGTCACTTTTTCTATGCAAATCCACAGATCTTAAAAGCAGCATCAACTCGTCTTCGTTCATAATTACAAATCCACAGCGCAAGTCTATAAAACCAAACCATCGAGAGCAGCAATAAACATTTTTTGTTTTCTACACTCGTTTTGCAGCTTCCTAATATTCCAAGACAAAAACCGCACGTCTTCAGGCTGCGGTCGTCGAGAGGGAAAGTGGATGAACCGTGTGGACTTTCTCCAGACCTGCGAAGACTTTTAACGCGTATAGCGACGCCACATGTAAACACGAGGCGTCGTCGCGCGCCTCTTATTATTATGCTCGAGGCATCGATCGGACGTTACGTAAATTTGACCGAATAGTCACACTGGCCCAGTAAGAATTAAAATAACTCTTCCATGTGTCGGAAGATGCGCAGACTGGTTTGTGGAACTTGATATCGCCATTGATACCAGTTTTTTTTTTATGGGATGACTCAACCATCCTCTGATGAGAATTACTAGATCGTTATACGCTGTACTACTACAATTCGATTGAATCGTTTGCAGAATTACAACAGTTTCTATTCCAGAAATAATTGAAAACTCCAAGCAATCATTCATTGACCAGAAATATGTCAGGGTTTACTCGACTGAACTAGAAAAATGCATTAGTGTCAACCAATTGTAATAAAATAAGAACAAAGAAGATGCTTGTTTTACGTAAAAGAAGTTGAAGAAGATTCACCATTAAAATGACTTTATATAGTCAGGACGAAATACAAAAAAAAATATAGAACTCGTCTAAAACAAGATATTATTGTTAAAGGCTTATATAATAAACAAAAAAAAAATGCCGCTGCAGTCTCATAACATCAAGATATGCCGGCAGTCGATTGGGGTCAAGAAAGCATAAGCTCGAATGCAGGATCTACTGCACAAAATTTCCAGTTTCAACAGCGGGAAAATCCCCGTTGTGCAACTATACTATAGCGCCGAGAGTCGTGAACGCGGACGCTTGCAGCTCCTTAGAACATTCAACTGACTTCTCATAGGTCTTTACCCCCAGTGCACTGCTGAATGTGGGGAATTCTAAAATGCAGCGCAATTCTATGGCGTTGCGCAACGAAAAATTATCCAGCTCTTTTTATGTCTATACAAGTATCACACATATTCGATGCAATACAACATTTATTTATAGTTCTCGAGTTAATGCTAATAGTAGAGAACTGCATCGAGGAAACGTGTGATGATTTGAATACAGCAAAAAAGGGGAGTATATCCAGTGATGATAGTAGCAGCTGCATATGAATATACATCGGATATATCATTGGTCATGCTTCGATTGTCTAGCGAGATTAAATGCACGTATAATGCAGTACGGCTGACCGCGCGGCCCATTCATAACAAGCCGCGCTTACGTCTGCGCGCACGGCGGCGAACATCCTCGGAAACACTTTCTCCCGGATCCCCGAAACCTTAGAGCGCGACGAGAACAATTCAGACATAAAACCACGCGTATATACAGACGGCGAAAATTCACCCGAGATTTCTTAACTGGACGCCGAGCAATTATAACTTTTGATTTCGTTAACGCCGTGACGTAGAAAAGTCTAATTGCCGTGAATTTTTAGGGGCCAATGCCTGTTTGGAGGAAAAAAATGCATGTATAGCTGTTTACGGTTTCACTTTGTATAGTGTATTATCGATGGATCGTTATGTGGAATATCGTCAGAGACATTAATGGCTGCAGGATTAGGATACATAAGTGAGAGAATAGAAAAGTGCATGGCTGCATCAGCACGTGATGTATTCCGTGTTTTGATGATTCAGTTTCGATGTCAAGGTTGTATGGGAGAACGGCACAAGGCTTGTGTATGTGTGTGAAAGAAAAGAAAGTTTCCTTTCGGGTGTGCATGTATAGTCACTTAAGACTCTTATACTGACACTGTGAAAGCATTTTGCCGCGGCGAGTATATACGAATCTCGTTACCTACGGGAGAACGAAAAAAACTCTCCGTCGCACGTCACTGCCTTCTCGGAGCCTTTGTTTTCGCAATGTGTGCTGATCCTTCGTCCATTTCTGCTGTATAAGTGGGCAATTCAGTGCCCGAAATACTTATAAGTCCAAAAATTTTATGTATTTTGTATTAGCTTCTTCGTGTTTATACATACTATGCATATTTTACGAACTTTCCTTTATTTTACGAGGAAATTAAATTTATTATGGAGGAACAATACTATGTCACAAAAGAGACGGTGGCATTGCACTTGCGACGTTTCATTTAAAGCTTTACGAGTCTTTAAAATAAGAGAAGAAATAATAGGTCATTGATCTTTCCATCATCTGATGATAAAAAAAATATTCCACATTATTCTAAAATTGTCGCACTTCACATTTGATTATATGCTTCCTTTTAAATCAATCAATTTTTCAGTATAAGATCAACGTGTCCAATATGTGTTTTAATTGTGAAATTTCAATGAAATTCTTTCAATGCGCGAAATTATTGTCATAATTCAACAAAGCAACCGAACAACGAGGCTTACATTTCAATTATACTTCAATCACGCGCATGTACTCCCATTGAAAATTCGTTAAACAATATTGTACAATAATCGCTCCAGGTCGACGCACAAAAGCACAACAATTAAGAAAACATATAATGAGTCTCAAACGACAATGTCCGCTCTTCGTATATATACACAACATAACCCTCGCATTCTCGCTAAAAGCCTCTGCATTTTGCGCATTATAGGGGTAAATAAAATCGATATATAGACAACGAGGCGACACTCCTAATGAACAACAATCGCGACCGATCCACGCTTTATCTGCCCCGGTTATTACATAACTAAACCTCCACCAGGAGCTAACGAAGTTGCGTAAGGCAGTTCATTACCTAAAAGACGCCGAACGACACGGCTTTTTCTCCCGCGAGTATATACCAATCTTTTACTACGTCCATTCATGAGAAGCATCGAACTACGTCATAGGCCGACCGGGCCGTATTATAAACGCGCGTAAAAGCGCGAGGTCGCAACTGCCTGCGACAAGCTTCGACACAGGACAACGGGGAGATTATGTAATGATGAGACAAGGCCGAACACCCAAAAGACACGATCTTCCGAGGAGCGACCTGATGCAGGACAAGCGATGAAGAGGATTCTCGGTATCGAGACTCGAGGTGGAAAACCCCTTGCGAAATGATGTAACACTATATATGTGGCCGCGCCCGCGAAACCTCGTTTTTAATAACCTGGATCGGGTTCGGGCTAAGCGTGTTGTAACTAATTTTGCGAACAGGGATCATCGTGTCGATGGTTATTGTATTATTAGGATCGAGAATGTCGGTTGTGTATCTATATAGAAATATGTTGTTTTCGGCCGAAAATGCCCAGAGCGAAAAGAGTTAATGACAGAGTTTCCCAGAGGCAGTTCGGAAAGTGTGTTTATCGTAGACTTTTTTGAAACGGTGAAAAACTTCCTTTGAATCTACGCAGGTTCTGTGATGAAAGTACCATTACAATGTCCCAAGAGTATATTATATATCCGGCTGCTACGCGCGTCATCGATTACACGCGCGGTACGGTCATTTAGCCGAAATCGATCGACACCACAAAGGAATTCGCTCTGGGGTTTCATACTCAGCTTACGGTTTGTGCGAGAAACGCTTATGAAAACGAGAAAATGAATTTTAGCAATTGCGTTTAATCGCGGTAACATTCGTTCTGTGCGTAATAGACCCTGTGTCTGTACGTAGTTGTTACAAGGATGATTATACATATTGTGACGACTTTGATAGGGATGATTTTATTATTTGTGCGTTCCCTGGTTTAAACCAACAAATAACTCCACTTCATTAATTTGTGGATTTGAAATTGATCGTTGTTGATTTGATTGTCAAAAGCTATTTTACAAAGCTGAAAATTGCACGTTGTATATTTACGTTATGAATTAATTATAATGCTGATGCTGATGAGCAATGTTTTCTTTGCAGATAACAGTTCTAGCAACAAATAGAGCAACATTTGAGAAACTTCATCAGGCGATGACAAAAATGCTTTTTGATATTTTAATTTCGATAAAGTCAATAAAAAATTAGACCTTTCTAGTAAGTCTGAAAATAAGAAAAGGTTATCGAAATTGAAATTCTTGATGTCTATTGTCCTTGGTCATATAAAACTACACACGTGTAGTAGAATAAGTCGGGTATGACAAGGCAATGTCGCATATATATCTCATGGTAAACAGCATTATTCCCATATATTCAAAGTCGTTCGTAGAAGAGTTCGATTCAATAATGCGCGATTCTTTTATCCAGGGGTATTTTATCCTAATATTAAAATTCATATATTAAGTTCAAGTTTATGATCTTCTTTTATGAATTCTACTACTATGTGTCGCATATTCCAGACACAATAAGAAACTATTTTATTAAATACAATTTTTATTAAGGAATCGTTAGTGTGTCAGTAAAAATCGAATAAAAAAATACCTGCACAAAAGAAAATGGTTGGTAACAGCAACAAAACGCTTGGTAAAATACACATTAACTACATTTTTGGTTACCGTTACCAAGTACTTGGTAATTACAACGGAAATGTTGTTAACTTTTTCGTTATACCAGGTTTTGGTTGATGCGTATTTTACCAAGCGCTTTGTTACTGTTACCAATCATTTTTTTCCGTATAGATAAGCCAGTCAAATATATTTGGCTGCAAAAGTAAAGAGAATGTGAAAAATTATCCAAACGTAAAAAGTATAATAATTTATACACACAGAATAGCAAGTATAGCATCCTATGCTAATCTCTCAGAGCTCTACTATATCCCGCTCTGTTTACAATAGGAAGACTCAATCTCCGATAGAATCGCTAGCAACACCCGCAGCGGATCGTAAAAAAAAGGAAGGTCCGGTTCTAGCTGGCTGGCGTGACTCACGGATGTACCCCACCGCCGAGGAATATCGCGAGCCGCGGCTGCCCCCAGCATCCCCAAAGCTAAGTATATAAGATTCGGCGCCGCGAGTAAAAGCTCAGAGTGACGAGCGAGTCGCAGTTGAGCGCGGTGTTGTGCGACACGGAGAGAAAGTGTTTCAGGTGCGGAGGAGAGCAGCGCGAGGAGCCAAGAGTCAGACTGTCAGAGACTATATATAAGACGAGCCGGCGCTCTTCCACTCAAAACTCAGTGTAGCCAGGAACATCTAACAAGAGGTGAGCCTCACTTGACTATAGCGTTTAAAGTTTCTTTTATTTCATTATTTTTTTGTAGGAGGATTTAGTAGTGTTAATTCAGCGAGCGATTGAAATTTGTGAAAGAATTGTAGGTTTTTAGAAGTATTTATTTTTTGGTGTAGAGTTTTGCTTATTATCTTAGAAATTGATACAATCATGAAAATGTTAACTTTTTTTAATTTTGACGATTTTTCTTTGGAATATTTGCAATTTTTAAAGAAATTAGTTTTCAAATTATACAGTGTATCAACAATACTAGAAAGAAATTCACACTTTTTTAACTTGATAGAATATAGTCGTTCTCTTATAATTGTCGTCGGCATTTAATAACAAGTTTATTCGAAAGCAAGTCTATTTAATTCCAACTTTGAAACGGAGATTCAATTAAGATAATTCATTTCCGAAAGATAAAACGAAGTCTGATCATCTTATTGAATAAGTCGAAACAATACGCCCACGCGTTTTTACGGTTCAGCGACTTTGCAACTTTCTCCTCTTTGTCTCTTCCTCCTCTTGAGATCTGCATTACGACTCATATAAAAAAAAACTTACTCGAAACTCGCAAGTTTCTTTTTATTTCACTTTGACGTAACTTTTCACAAAACTTTAAATGCTCGAGACTGTACAACGATTTCATATTTTTGGACACTTTCTATAACAAAATCTCACTTACGTAAGCTTTCAAAAAGGGTAAATAAAGATATTGCAAAAAAAAGTATTTCATCGAGTGGCAATGAACGGAGAAAAGGGAGGACATTTATTGTATACACTGAGCGAGCGCCTGCTTGACCACTTTCTCTAACTTCCTCTCACTTTCCTTCGGATCTACCTATACAGCTTCCTCCGGTCTACCTTGAAGCTGCTCGCTTTTATTACGTCTCATAATATACTCTCGGTAGCGTTCTATTTTCCCTGTTTTCATCTCGTTCATCATATCGGACCTAATCTTCGTATCTCATTAGCATGTGGAAAAAAACTGACGACGCGTGTTTTAGATGCAACATTCAGATATAAACACTTGTGTGGTATTATACACATGAAAATTGTGATTTTCACCGACTGACCGGCGAGTAAAATTTAATTGCTCAGCATCATTTGCTAGCCGAGCAAATCCGATATGATGAAGGAGAAAGGTGAGAGAGATGCACTTTCTCGCGGTTTCGTTATTCAAAAAATTAATGGTGAAAACGCGCGCGTGTATATGACGCGTCGATTATCCTTCGCTGATGCTTCGCCCACTTGATTTCCCAATCGCGTATTGCGCAATCGGCGAGTTCGGCAATGTCAAGCGTGAGCTCTCTAATTGCGAACTTTGCTTTCAACAATGAAGCGTACTTAACGACGTGATAGGAATATGCTCTTCAAGCAATTATTGATATTTTGTTATGGTAATATATGTATAATGGTTCGGTTATACTCGTATTTGCATACGCTCAGAATAACAATAAATCTAAACGCGCTTGAGTTGTGATTGATCGGGATCACGTTTGAAATATTTAGGTATATTTCTCGTCCATTATAGTGAACAGTAAGGTTTCAATGATAATGTAACGGTCTCACGGTAATAAAGGCATGACCGATTCGTACATTCATAGAGCTTCACGTCTCATTAAAGTAGCCTATCATTAATTCAGGCACAACGAGTTTCTGATTAGTCAATAATATCGGTGCGCGCGCGCTCTGCTATTGTCACGCCTACGTGCTTTTTTAGAAAAGCGATATTGAGGTCGCGCACTGAACCCGAGAGCGCAGAAATAACTTCCGGTCTTCCTTAGGAAAGCCGTTTCAAGAGACTCTCTTCAGCTTACGAGCAAAAAGATGCAAAGACATTAAAAGTAGGAACGTGAGTAAGATCCCGGAGAGAGAGAAAGAGAAAAAAATATAGTCACCTTATGTGATCAGTTATGAGATCATAGACCGAAAATAAGAAGAAAGTATAAGGTGTACAAGGGAAAGTTGCGCTTTTTATAAAGATGACAATTGTGATTTTCACTCTTCTGCCATCATATAGGAATGTATAACGGACAGCTATAATTTTTGCCGTGATTATATTTGCACCGACGGAAATCCCATCCGTTTGACAACAATATCGCGCACGAGTTCTGGACAACTAGCCGCATTATTATCGACCTTGTAATACATATTTGCAGAATCAAAATAGCGTATGACATTGAAACGTATTTTCGTACTTCGTCGAATTTATGATAATGAGGTTTTTGAATTAGTCAATGACACTCGTTACCTCATCTATTAAAATCAAGTGTGTCTACTACTGTCCTAATTTTTGTATATGATACGTCTATTATAATAAGTTTAGTCCGTTTTGTGTTTTACTCAATTAACTTGAATTAATTTTATTTTGCAGATAAGATGTGGCTAAGGTATATGGCACTGGTGTGCCTGACGGCTCACGCTCTGGCGACCCAAGTATATTCGTCCTCCTCTGGAAACCAACAAAAACAGTATTCTTGGCAAGCTCCGGATCTTGCTGCATCTGCAAGCGACCCAAATGGAGCCTTCCACCCCCTAACTTTTGATTCCACAAAGCAACAAGCTAAACCACTTGATCCTTCAACGGTAAATAATCATGAATTCTATAAAAGTCTTGCACGCGATTTATAAAATCACTTCGATCAGAATAACGATAATCAGGGGGAGGCTAACAATTTCGTTTTAAAATTTTTTTTAGGCCGAAACGGTGATCGATGATATTCTTGTTTCTAACCGTCAGGGCCGTAATCTCGAGGGTTACGATGAAATTTACGCTGATCCTGAAGTAAAAAATGCTTTACAGATTGGAAATGACACCCTTGCACGATCGTACATTCGTGATAAGTTGTGCTCTCTGGGTTTGATGAACGTAAGTTACATTAATTTTTTATTGCTTTTCTTAATTGACTGAAAAGTATACATGTCATTTACTGTTTCAAATTAAATTTTACAGTGCGATGGTACTGAAGAAAGACGCCCGTACTACTCGCCACACCGTGACATTCACCCGCAAGAAGTCATTTACGCCCAACCCGTTACGATCAAACCGGTCGGCCGACCACTGCCAGCTATTCCAGTAAAGCGGCCTGGTGGCTTCGGCGGAATTGGAGGTCCCCCCAAACCTGGTTTTGGATCCGGTCCAATCTACGCCGGACACGGAGGACCACCTCCATCCTTCTCAGGTCCTGGTGGCCCACCCTTCTCAGGTCCAGGCGGTCCATCCTTCATCGGTGGCCCACCACCAAGCTTCTCGGGACCCTATCCCGCTTACAAGAAACCTGGCGTCATCCACGGTTCCAAGCCAGTATACGAATCTGGATTCGAGGGTGAAATCGACTACGAAGACAAGTTCATCGACAAGAAGCAAGTAGTCGTCCAGGGATCTGGTATTCAACAGCACGTTCATCATCACTACCACCACGGTGAAGGAGGCGCTGGCGGTGCAGGAAATGCTCCCATAATTGGGCCTGGACCCATTGGCAGCAATGGCTTCAACAACTACGGCTATGGAAACGGCGGTGGCTCCTACAACGATTTCGAAGAATACAAAAAGAACTTCAAAGTGAAAAGTCCATCGTCTGGCAACAGTCTGGTCGGTGCTGCCTCCAGCAACAACTACGCCAACAACTTTGGATCGTACGAGAAACCCAAGACTGGAAAGGGTTTCTCTCAGCCCGGTAAACAGTTTGGTTCACCCGGACTGGGAGCGCACACTTTCGGCGGAAACAACATCAATAACAACAACTACGGTGGTAACGGCGGTTTCGGATCTAGCAACGGATTCGAATCCAACAACGGATTTGGCTCAAACGGATTCGATAACAACGGACTTTCAGGATCCAGCTACGACGACTGCGTCTGCGTTCCTTACGATCAGTGCTCGACCCTGGATCATGCTGGCCGCAAAGACGATCTCTTCTTGGCTATTGACCCGCGTAACGTCAACAAGAACATTGAAGCTGATACCGAAGAAGTTGTCGTTACCGACAGTAACGGTACAATGAGCGTAGTACGCGTACCAAAGGGTGTCAACGAAACTGAAGCGTTGCAGCAAAAGAAAGACGAAGATAGCAAAGCATCTGATTCATCGAGTACCAAAGAAAACAAGGGAGAAACAACCGAAGACAAGAGAACTAAGAGAGACGTCAGTAAAATTGCCAACGATAAAGAGCCAAAGGCTGAAGCTCAAAGCGTAAGTTTAATGTGGAACATTCAAAACTAATAATAACCTTAGATCATTCACGTATAAAATTAGGGGTGACAGTCATTAACAATGATTGAAAAATTGAAAAAAGTTTTACGCTGCAAACAACTATTTCTCATACGAGCTTTTTTAATATTTCAATCATTATGATCTAACAATTAGATGATAAAAAAAATCATGGTGTTGGTAAGTGCTTTAACATCACATTGACTTGACCATTCGAAATTCGCCATTTTCACTGTTTCTAGTTGATTCATCATGACGACGACGAACGTTAACTAATTTTTTTTTTTTTTGACAATTACTGTACTTTAACAGGCAATTATTATAAACTGTGTAGTATTGTATCATGTACAACGAATGTGCAGTAATTAAATTTGGAATATTCACAAGGTAGTAAACTCATGGATTTGAAGCCGAGAGAAACGTAAAAATAACTCACATAGAGATGCACCAATTTATCTTGGAAGCATTTTAATTGGCATACAAACATGTAATCGGGAGTGAGAAATACGAGTTAAAGTCTTTAGAGTCACGTACACGAGAAGAAGGTCTTCGGATTTCATCGAGTTGGTTGGTGTGTGTGTCATGCGGTTATTCGGGGCTCATCGCTCATGATAGTGACTTGTACCGGACTTTGAAGATTGGCTAACCAACGTCCTAACCAGTAGATACCCATGAACTTGTCTCTCCAACGTGGCTCTCTGACTCTCATTGCAGCGCCTCCTCGGTAACCATCAGGGCGACGCCTCAAAGCTCAACGTTAAGCCAACTTTCGGCGTCAGCTTCGGTCTGCCTCAGGGTGGAGGAGGCTCCTATCCGATCAATCCGTACGGAGGGGATTCCTTCGTCAATCCCTATCCTGGCTACGGCGCCGGTAATCAAGGACTTAATCTCGGTCTCGTATCTGTCAATCCTCTCGTTGCTCTTCAGGTCACAAAAGACGACTATGGAGAAAAGGTGATAAAGCCTTTCGTCAATCTCCACGTGACGCCTAACCAAGGACTCGTTAATAAGCTCGGCCACGCGTTGGCTCACAAAAAGGAAGCGTTGTTCGGAGGTCACAATTATGCGCCGCACTATTATCCAGCTGGTCCACCAATTTCGCATTATCCTGGTCCACCAGCTTCGCATTATCCTGGCCCGCACTATCCGAGCTATGGCCCACCACCTGGACCGATTCACTTCGAGAAGCCTCACTATCATAACCATCAGCATCAACATCATCATCACCAGAATCAACAACATTACAAACCACCGCATCATTACGAAACCTATCCCGGATATTATAACAGAGAGGGCTCAGACTACGACGAGGATTACGATTACTCCAATTTCGGAGATTACGATAATTACTACAGAAACTCACGCACCAATACAACTTCGAATGACGCCCCGAAACGCCTTCAGAATAGCTTGACTAATCAAAGAAATCCGGGCGAACAATCATCTTCGAAAGTCAACTTTCCCGATAGAAGAAAGCGCGATGTGCAGGAGGTAAGATTTTAAGGTCCAAAAAACAGCACAGAGATCGTACCTGTATGGGATCGTCCAACAGAACCTACGGATTATACAGGAACATCGAAGATAAAAAAAAAAGCCTTTGTGCGGAAAAATTTTCGATGACGACGACAACTACAGTATTCGACAACATATTATATGTTCTTAAGACTGAGGAGAATCAGACACACCAGACAGATAACATTTTTATATGACTTTCTTCTATACTATACTCTATATTTTCATGACTAACGATAGCCTAAGACAAAGCTTTACTGACCATCCATACGATTGCATGCTGGCAGCTTATTATAGTTATGCATCTAATGATTTAGCGAAGCCAAGCTTTAAAGATATTGCTGTAAATACGAGCCTACAGGGTTACAGCTATGATGTATAGTTTATTAGACAATTTGTAATTTAACCAAAACGTTATAGCAATACTTACATAAATATCAAACATTCACTCACTTGACAATTCAAAATTCTCTAGAGACAATTCGGCCGGCCACCAGTCTGCGGGCCCCAACACGTCTGTTGCCGTCGCAACCAGCTCTACCCCGGCTCCCAACATAACCGTCCCCGCCACGGCCAGTGCGGTGTGAGGTACAGCCAAGGCATCGCCGGACGTATCAAGACCCCGAGCTACATAGACGGAGACTCCGAGTTCGGAGAGTATCCCTGGCAAGTGGCCATCCTCAAGAAGGAACCCGGCGAGAAGGAGAGCGTCTACGTTTGCGGTGGTACACTCATCTCTCCACGTCACATCATCACCGCGGCTCACTGCATCAAGACACACTCCGGTCGCGACCTCCGCGCCAGACTCGGCGAGTGGGACGTCAACCACGACGTCGAATTCTTCCCGTACATCGAGCGCGACATTGTCAGCGTGATCGTCCACCCCGAGTTCTACGCCGGTACACTCTACAACGACATCGCCATCCTCAAGCTCGACTACGACGTCGACTTCGAGAAGAACCCGCACATCGCGCCCGCTTGCTTGCCCGACAAGTTCGACGAGTTCATCAACACTAGGTAAGAATCGCCAGATCACGTGACTTCCGCCATATTTTCGTGTTCCATAAAGAAAGTACCTATATAATGATAATCTTTACCTTTTCAACTAGATGCTGGACGACCGGCTGGGGCAAGGACGCCTTCGGCGACTTTGGCAAGTACCAGAACATCCTGAAGGAGGTCGACGTGCCCGTGATCAGTAACAATGTCTGCGAGCATCAGATGCGCCGTACACGTCTTGGACCAAGCTTCAACCTGCATCCAGGCTTCGTCTGTGCCGGTGGTGAGGAAGGCAAAGACGCGTGCAAGGGCGACGGTGGCGGCCCCATGGTGTGCGAGCGCCACGGTAAGTGGCAACTCGCTGGAGTCGTCTCCTGGGGAATTGGCTGCGGACAGCCTGGTGTTCCTGGTGTCTACTCCCGAGTCTCCTACTACCTCGACTGGATTCGTC